>JARKIE010000665.1:0-31463 GCA_029378255.1 Mycena rosella | reverse complement strand
GACGGAGTCGCGGATTCCGTAGGGACTCAACGCGCTTTCCTCCAACCCGTTTCGTCTTCCAAAGTGGAGTAATAAATCTATCAGCGCTAGTACAACACTGAGTACAATTTTTGGAACTCATATTGGTACCGTTCCAATTCAAACCACTGCGTTCACGGTGTGCTCTACCGTCCCGGTCAAGGGCACAAAAGGGAGACAACACTCGCTTCAAACAGCTGTTAAATTCTGGAGACGGAAGCCTCAACAGGATTAACGGGTAAGATTTTCCGGGTATTGGACAAACGAAGAATATTAAAGACTCTGCATTTTTTTCGAAATCCGAGGACGAGCGGCGCCGAGACCGGGACCCGTAGGGTCCCGCCATGAGGCTGAGGATTGAGAAAAAAGAGTCTTAACATTCAACGCAAGGCGTTCGTGGTAAGCTCCGAGCGTATCAAGTTGTTCTTATTGAACCGGTCACCCAGCGAGACTGGTTTTTTGAAAGAGGCTAGGAATTTGAACGGGTAGCCAGCCCAAGTTCTGTCCAAGCCTTGTCCAAGTCTTGCCAAACCGGATGCAAATCAATGTCATCCCAGATTGGATTATGGGTGAATTTAAGGACATGCAGTTCATGGCCACCGTCAGAGTCTTTCGACTCGGCCGATTTGAGCGCCCGAGGGCGCTCAGCCTTGTACGTTATATCCTCAAAAGTACGTCGGAGCCATCTCCCTGGGTAACCACGCTCTCTGAGTCGTTTACAGAATCGACACGAATTTGTGCGAAGTCGGACTCTTTAGAGCAAATCCGAACATATCGGATTAGTTTCCTTTGACCCAAGCGCACTTGGAGTCTACGGAGTGGCATGAGATCCAGGGGATGTAAAGGTAGATTATGTGTGCGTGTATATCCTGCTCTTAGCATTTATAATATCAACTCAACTCAATGTACCAGGGCGGGCCATTGATCACCAGCAAATTATCGACGACTTTGTTGGAAGCCTCGTGACATGCACCATCTAGATCTTTCCGCCGCCGACTGGGACGCGATTATCTTCGTTACTGGATGGTTGAAATCAGTCCGGACCACAACCAATCTCATGTCCACGACGAAGCATCCTGTTCTATCTTTCACTCATGCAAATTTTAGAGGCCTGCAGGAGGACCTTCGTATGTCCATTGCCGGGCTGTCACTCTCTACCCGTCGGTACTTCGCAATGGCCTCATCGAGGCGCACCGGAAACTCAGTGATTACTATTAAAAGTCAGATGAGTCGCCTTTCTATACTTGGGCAGCCTTTACGGTGCATCCTCGTTCCGTCTTCACTCTTTTGCTTAATACTTTTGGTCAGTGCTCGACCAACGTATCTCTCACAAGGGGTTAAAAAACGATTTCTACTACGATGAAGGGCTCATCACGGAGCTTGAGGAATCGAAATCAAGGTTGCACTCTTACTACTGATGCAATTATGCTAACAGATCATCCTCCATCTGCGGCTGCGCTGCAGCTACCACTCGAATTTCGTAGTTATTTACATGCTGCACATGGCAATTTGCTTTATTCTAACTCAAATATACATAATATTAATTTAGTTCCTTTTTATGTACAAAGGGCTAAATTACAAAGAAATGTTTGGCATCCTGAAAGGACCTGCCAAACACATGCGCCACGACCTGTCGGCAAGGTACCTACCTTTCAGGTGCGGCAGCTTTTTTCCCCGGTGTAAGAGTCACACATGAGTTTTTACACCTTGACGAGGCATAAAGGAGTGGACCTGTCACCTGCATGCCTTCAACCGTCGATCTTCAGAGCTGACACCAGCAGCAAGAGGTAACGCACCCGAAAACCACATGCCTTTAACGCATGTGGTCCGCAGGTGTGAACAAAGATGAAAAAGGTGTACGGATATGGGGGAGCTTTGTCGGCTCCCCAAGCCCAGAAAGCCTGTCTTTGTCTGCCCAAAGCATTTTGCCAGCTTTTTTGCTGGGTGTTAACCACCTGCGGAACACATTGCTGAGATGCGGCATGCTAATTGTTTCTGCGCTATGCCGGATTGAGTGTTGGGTTCCATGCGCGTCCTGATCATGCGTGGTGTGGACTAATTTACTCTGCGGGAGTAGCTCGCCCATCTCGCGCCGCTTTTTGAATTCGCCGTTGGACAAGAATTCTGAAAATTGATCCGTGACTTTCCTAAGTGTACGGTTGAATCCATCTACATACGTTCAGACTGCCAGTACACACATAGGAGGCTGGGACAACAGCTCCCTGAGACAATCGGCACCAGTACCCATCTGAACAACCCCGAACTTGTACCTTAATTGTGCGGTGCCGCCTTCCGGCACGGCGACCAAATCCCACTTCGACGTCAGATGATCAGAGCTAACGAAAATCATTCTGAAGCTTCTTGTTTTGGAAACCCAAAATGGCTTCAGCGTAGTGAGCAAAAGAAGCGCGCAGCTCAGTGCCTAGATAAATGCCGAACCTTCGATCTCGGCATCGATTCGATCGCATGCGCAAGTTTTGTGGGCTACGCGAATTTCGGGCTTCACTTCGGGCAAGGAAAAATCAGCCATTGGCATCTCGCGTATGGGGGAAGATCCCGTGATCCTTCTGATTCCTAGTTTGATCCGTCCTTGGTACCCGGAGAGTTTCTGTTAGTATCACTCTGTGCTGAGAGGGGTCGCCCATATATGTTTCGGGAAACCGGGGGTGTTAAGCCCTCCGAAGCACTGCGGTGGGGTCCAGACCTTCAAAGCTTGTTTCACCGACGCCGAGGTCACCGATTTTTTGACGGCCGTCAGGTTTGTCTGCCCAGCAATTGCCCAGGAGGAATCTTAAGCTGAGATAGTAGGATAACGCGGATGTGCCTGAACCAATATCCTGCCAAAATCCCAGGATAACGGATAGCCATGACAAGCCAAAAGTTTGACCTGGGTTGGCTTTTGGCCCGGCTTCATGATTGCCCAGGCCAAAGCTAAGCCACAAAGCCGCGGCCTCTGAAGTACCTTTTACATTGGTTGTACGAGCAAAATTCACCGACTCGAGAGTGCCCAAAAATATTACTTGCATTACTAGTGGCCATGATTATGCTCCACACGCTATGGAATCACCATATCTGGACCCAAACTTCTAAACTTCCGGTTGCCGAAATCAGTTGTGATTTTTTCAAGCTTTGATTTGCCATTCTCGAGTCTTTCTGTTATGGGACCTCATTGGAACACTTTTTGAACACTTTCTAGATTGGTTTTGAGTGATTGGAAAATTCACCAGCAAGCCGGGGCCCAGGTCAAAGCCAAGCCAGGCCAAGCCAAAGCCAAATGGTTTGGCCCGGCCTGGGATTTCACTGGGCCAAAGCCACCCCAGGCCGGGCCAAAGCCGCGGCCTTCAGCCAAGCCAAAGCCAAAACATCACTACGGATGATAACAACCTACCAGTGGTATCCTGGTACGAACTCTATGCAGCGGCGACGGTGCGGTCCAGGCTTAACAGCCCCGGTGTCATGAAATGAAGTACACCTGTATACATGTGCCAGCCCTCCCGTGATGATGAAGCGACAGCGTCTCCAATGGCGCTGCCAATGCGGCCCGTTGTCTTGTCGATTCGGACCTCGATGTGGGTGGGGGCTAATTCTTTTTAAATTTCTCAATCAATTTTGGAGCCGTGCGAACGGTACTGACTGTTGGGCCCGATGGTACTTTGGTCTATCTTTGCCTCCGTATTTTTCATAAATATATTGCTGAGTGTTTCATAAAGGGCCAAAAATGGTGTACCGCCAGTTTCGAACAGGTCCACTCTGCTGACTAATGATGAACGGCAGGACGATCATGCTTAACGGGGCTCCGGCCTCACGCTACGAACAGGTCCGAATGTTCAGTAGTACTTACCGGCTCCTACCGGCTGGGCATCAGCTTCTACTGCTCGACAATCTTCCGATCATCGCTGTGGCCCCGGCGTTTTGACAAGTTGCTTGCGGCGGAAGGCTATCCCGTAGTCCCCAATGGAAGAACCCGTAGCCCAGTGGTCCCCAATGGAACATATTAAGCCTGTAATAGTAATCACCGTTAATTGAAGTGACTGACCCAGTCAATGGTCCAGCCAAGGTCCAGCCACATCAAGGCAGTTTCATCACCCGGTGAAACCTGTCTCGTCCCGTCTCGCTATTCGATCCGGAGCAGCACTGATGCGTACCAGGACCCGACATCGGTGTCGACCAAAGGCCCGGGAGATCGCTAATATAGCTGCCGTAGTATTTTCGTACGGCGGCCGTTTGATATAAAGGGTGATCGACGGTTTGCCGTTCCCTTATACGTTCGGCCCCGCTTTTAATCCTTTTCAAAGTTTATCATCTCCAGCGACCTCTTTCGTTCACCCCAGGGACACCATGTTCCTGTCCGCTGCCTTGTTGCTTTTCTCTACGCTTTCGGGAACACGTGCAGTATCCGTTTCAGTCGTGAGTGGAGCCCAATCTTTCTTTACCAGTTCGGGCTTATGATTATCCTCCACCAGGATCGTTCTACTACTAGTGATTCTTTCCTGCGTCGTTCTACTGCTAGTACTTCCCTGGAAATCGTCAACAAGGTTATCTCGCCAGATGGATATCGGCGCTCGTGCGTTTTATCATCCTGTAGGCACCATCTCAGCTTACCGACCGATCCAGAGCTGTCCTTGCTGGCGGTACCTTCCCTGGCCCCTCATAAAGGGAAACAAGGTTTGTAACTTCGCATGTCGCGGCCCGGACAAACTAACATCATCCTAGGGAGACCGATTCATGATCAATGTCGAGGACAAGTTGAACGATACCACTATGTTGACGGACACCAGTATTGTGAGTTCCTCCTGCCAGGAAATCCCCATCTTCGAGTTCTCAATTCGCGAACGCAACAGCATTGGCATGGAATACTACAACACGGTGGGACGAATTATAACGACGGCGTCGCCTGGATCACCCGTAAGAATCTGGCCCTCTTCGCCGACTGTTGCTGACGCCGACGCAGAGTGCCCTATCGCCCCTGGCCATTCATTCCCGTATAGCTTTCAGGTTCCGTGAGTATATATCCTTTGCTGGATAATACGCCATGTTGAACACTGATCCAGGGATCAAGCCGGGACATTTTGGTACCACAGTCATTTGTGTGCGTCATCTCCATTGGCTTCTGAGAAACAATGCTGACAAACAAACAGCTACTCAATATTGTGACGGTTTGAGGGGACCATTCGTTGGCACGTATCTGCTCCAGTCCAACTCTTTGTTCTTTGAAAATCTTATCCGGCCACAGTTTATGATCCCAACGATCCGGCAAAGCACCTTTACGGTACGTCATTTTCAATTCTGCCTCGACTCGGACTAATATTGTCAAACTGCTCAGACGTTGACGATGGTGAGCCTACCACTGGGCTCGAATATCCTCTCTGAATAATGACCTTCCGGTAGAGTCGACCATCATCACGCTCGCGGACTGGTACCACTATCCGGCAATGCAAGCCACGACGAACGCACCCCCGAAGTTCAACTCCACCCTGATCAACGGACTGGGACGCTACGAGAACGGCGTAAGTTGCAGATCGTCGTGCAAAGCTCTTCATTTCTAACCACACACAAAGCCGCTCTCCGATCTCGCGGTAATCAACGTCACCCACGGAAAGCGCTACCGGTTCCGCCTGATCGGGTTGTCGTGTGACCCGAACTTCTTCTTCAGGTGGGTTCGTTTTGTACGGCGACATCTCCTAATAACGTTTATCATCCAGCATCGACGGGCATCATCTCACAATAATTGAGGTAACGATTATCATTCCGCACCGACGGGAATGCGCTAACCCTAATTAGGTGGACGGTGTGAACCACAAGCCCGTTGTCGTCGACCAGATCCAAATCTTTGGTATATATTCTTCCTCCTTCCCTTCCAGCAAACCTCACCCCTTGCAGCCGGCCAGCGCTACTCCTTCGTTCTCACCGCCAACCAGATTGTGGGCAACTATTGGATCCGTGCACTGCCAAACCAGGATGGGGTCAACGTCGGGAGTTTCGTGAACGGAACCAACAGCGCGATCCTGCGCTACGCCGGCGCCCCAAGGCCGACCCGAAGACCAGCTCCGTGGTCACTCAGCCCCTCGTCGAAACGTCGCTACACCCGCTTGTGCCATCGAGGGCGCCCGGAAATCCCTACCCCGGCGGCGCGGACTACAACATCCGGCTCGAACTCGGCCTCGACTCACGACGTTCAAGTTCCTGGTCAACGGGACGGTGTGTCTCCAAATTTGCTCCACAGTGTGGCCTTGCTGATACAAACTGTTGTCGTTGTGCAGACGTTCGTGTCCCCGAGCACGCCCGTCCTGCTACAGATCCTCTCCGGAAAGTACAGGGCGCAGGACCTCTTGCCCAAGAATAATATGTTCGAGTTCAAGCCAAACAAGTCGTCGAGATCAGCATTATTGGTGGTGGACCCGGTGCACCCGTAAGCCAGACCCTGTCCCGCGACAATTTAGATATTCTAACCCATATATGTTTATAGCATCCAATGCACTTGCACGGCGTACGTATTTGATTCCGAATCGAAACATCCCTTCTCAAACTGACATACCTTGCAGCACAACTTCTACGTCGTGCCGCAGCGCAAACTCCTCCACCTACAACTTCGAAAACCCCGTGCGTGATTTTCTCATTTGTGGTTGGAAAATGGCCTGAAATAGGTCCATCCAGGTCATCCGTGAGTCGTGAATGTGGGACTTTCGACGGACGATCTGGCTACTTTCCGGTATTCTTGCTTCTTCGTCGATCCCATCAAATACTAAAGAAATGACCACAGCTTCGTGACTGACAATAAAGGTCCATGTTCGTATATTCCCGTTTATTCTCATTCTTCGCAGTTCACGGAACGATCCGTAGGGATGCTCCACTGTCACGTCGACTGGCATCTTGAAGGGTATGTCCTCGACGCCATCCCCGGTCTTTCTCTGAAAATTCGCCCGCAGTGGAATGGCGGTGATACTAGCGGAGGATATTCCCGATATGGCGAAAGAGGACCCTCCTCGTAAGTCTTAGCATGTCGCTCAAACGTTCCTCCGGCTGACCATAGTCGCCAGCCGCTTGGGACAGCTTTGGCCCTATCTACAACCGGACACATCACTTAGGTTACTAATCATGCCCTAAAGAACGACTCGGTCACCAACTCACACACGCTGCAAAAACACCAGCCGACAATCGTTTTCTTCCTTATTCTTATTTGGCTCATTCGCAGGATTCCCACCGGCTAATCAACTCTCCCTCTCGCAACTCTCTCCCTACTTGATTTTACCTGTAATTTGTAGTACCGCGTACATAGTCTCTCCTTCATGTTACCGCTGCCAGCTGGACCGTCACGACACGATTCATAGCTCCATTAGTAGCGTTAAGTCATCATTGCGAGCACAGCGAGCATTTTTACCCGTACCACCTGACCAGGCAGAGGGCTAAGAGCCAGGGCAAACAAGTACAATAAAAACATACGTGGCTGACAATCCTTCGAGGAAAGAAAGGCTTCAAAGTCGTTCAATCCGTGAGATATCGTGATGGGGATACTTCCATTCGACGGGGCTTTGTCTGGTGATTCAAATGGTGCCGGACTTTGGGCCAATAGGGGGGGAAATTCCGAAAACAATTCGCGCCAGGTAAAAGGGGAGGTCTAGACCGTGGCGGTGTCAGTCCGTCCGCTGCGCGAGCACACCGCGCTTTCGGCGGATCCATTTCCTCCCCTAATACATAATTTGAGGCGGGCATCACTCGATCGCGCTTATGGGTGGATTTGAATACAAAATTTATTTCGTGTGCAGTGAATAAACCATTGTTGGGATGCTAGAGAACAAGAAAATAGAGAAAAAAGTACATAAGTGTGAGTTTGCCGGGCCGTGCCACGGCCATCACCTCCAAGTTGATTAATTATCTGACTATATTTCCAGGGACACCCTCCGCCAACTCGTCGCAGTCGACCACCCGCTTGCTCCGCTGGGGAGCAGCCTGATAACGACCGCACCGCAAGATTTTTCGCCCGTTGTCGAGTACCCCAGCACCGGCGCCTCACCGACAGCGTCCTTCAATACGCCACAGCCGGCACTCTTCAGCGCCCCACCGGCGGCACCCTTCGGCGCGCCATCACAGTCGTTCGGCGCGCCGTTCCCCGATACCTGACTGACGCCGCCCATGTACGACCCGGCGCTGGAAACCGCGCCGCCCGCCGACTACCTCTCGGATGAGACGTGGTGCGCGCCTGCCGGGGCCGGGCCCGTCTTCGACAACGCAAAGGCGTACATGGCGTACACCCCTCCCGACCCCGTCTTTGGCGCGCAAAGCGAATTTCGTCCGGAGGACTTTGGCATGGACGCAATGGAGATGGACACGCACACAATTGCGCTGTGGAAGCGTGCGCCGACGGACTTCGGGTGCGTTACCCACACAGCGCATCCGTTGTTTGAATTGTGCTGACATTTTCGGTCTTTTTGCAGGGTTGCCGACTGAGATGTGTATTTGGGGCGATTTGTGGACCATGTTGGGGTGCAGCAGCCCTCCACGCAGTATTAGATCAACTTGCGAGGACTTTGCCTTGGGCAGTATACAAAACAAACAAGGAGCTAGAACAGTCCGTGTGCGCGGCAACTGCTAACGGTCCTGGTAGCCCACAATCTACGCTCTTAAGGCCATAATACATGATAATGCCTACCAGATTCCAGTGCCTCTGCTGCGGCGGTAGACATCGTTATGCAGCAATGCAAAGAGAAACCGGCACGACCTCTGTGCTTCACCTGAATCTTGCTCGAAATATATGGAAACTTGTCTTAATCTGGGAGATGCAGAGGCTAGGTCGTGGATGCGTTATTTATTACAGGGACGTACATAGGCTCGAGGCAAATGTTAATTCCTGGTTCCGATTTTAACGGTTCCAGGTCTCAGATCAGTAATGAGCTTATGTCCGTCTGTCCCTGTTTGACGTCTTATGTCCGTCTGCGCGTTCGTCTAGGGTTACACTGGTAGCACCATCATCTCTCTTCAAACTGAAGGTAAAATTCACCGTTGTCATTTTCTCCGGCATCCAAGTGCGAGTTCGAACCAAATTTTGGGGTTATTGAACGCTCACGGTTGAGGATCGGAAGCTTCCGTCCTCTCCCCATATGAACCGTCCATTAAAATACTTTCAAAGCAATCTCGAGATCATATGCCGCGTGTGCCGCGAGGAACGACCGAAGGTAGGCGACGAGCGGATAAGGGCGGCACGCCATTCAACCCGAAACTAAAAACATGACTACTACTACTACCTATCTATATTGTACCGGAGCGTTAAAATGGGATACAACGATCCCCCCACACTTGTGGTAGTTCTCTTGCCTATTTCCTTGGGGACCGATCCCCCTCTCTCATCGTACACTGAAAATAAAATCTCCCTCAACGCGCATCTGGAAACTTGTGGCTGGGCTTGGAACAAACACCAGGAATCGGAAAACCCCCGGGGCACTTACTAGTAGAACAAGCACGACAAACTTAGAAAAACCATAATGCATTGGAAACACGAAAGATACCGTAAATTCACGGGGTTTACGCTGGTAGGAGAGAATACAGTTGCTTGAACGAGGTGGAGTAGGGTCGGGTAGTGATTTGGTCAGAATTAGTCATAAAAGATGAGTCGGAAACATGCTCGGGTTGCGTTGCGCGGTAGTCTACTTCACACGATGAGGATTGCTCGAGGCAGTGTCCGGATGCCCGAGCCACTCCAACTGTGGAGTTGCCAACCAACCATACACCGTCGACGTGACCCACAGACGCGACGCGACGGGACAAACAGGCGTAAACTTACACCATATACATAGCATCTATGTTCCTGGTGCCGTTTTAGCGGTTCCAAGTCTGAACCGAAATTGCTGCAATTTGAAGTTGACGAGGCAACCAATTGTAACGCAATCGCGTTCGCGAGCGAGCCTCACCCGAGCCATCCTTTGTCGAATTTCGACTCTCGACATCCCCAGAGTAGATCATATGCCGCGTTGACCACGAGCGAGCGGCTAGGGCGCACGCTATTCACCCCAGGATTAAAACATAGATAGTATCTCTGTTCTAATAAATAGATACAGCTTCAAGAGCAGGAACGAGTGTAATGTAGTGTATATCTACTAAGCTATGTACGTGCCGCGAACAATGGAAAGGGAGCGCTCCCGTGCCTCGGGCTCAACGCAGCCACAGCCACAGAATCCAAACGGGATGATTAAGCTGCCTGCGCGCGCGCCCGGACGGCGCTCCGCCGCATCAACCACTGGAAGGTCGGAAGCGTGATGCACGAGACCACGACCCACGCAATCAGAATCCCGAAGTTCATTCCCACTGCATGCCGTATAATCAGTAACTGAATTTTCTTCTCCGTGTCGGACAGCAAGGAAAGTACGCACAGTCATTCTTCGTCCGGAATACGATGCTACGCACCGCGCGCGAGATGTTGTAGAACGGCGCCGCGTAACCGTAGCGATATACGATCGGGAGGACTTGCAACGGGAATACGCAGACGGCGACGTTGGAGATAATCCAAATCAGCAGGAAGAACGGAATGAAGCGGATGGTGAGGAGCGTGATCATCGCCTCGACAGCGAGCCCACTGAAGAAATAAGATCAGCAGGACAGATGCCGGCAGCAAACGCCGACGTACCAGGCGAGCATTCCCAGGTAGCTGAGCATCCAGAAGATGACGAAGCCGGCGCGACCGAAGCTGCGTGGGGATCAGTGTGCGTGCGGGCGGGCATTAACGTAAGGACGCACTTGCGGTCGAACGGGAGCTGGAACGCGCGGCTGAGGAGGGTGTAGAAGAGCTGCAGGACGTCAGCACCCCGAGTAACGTATGCGTGAGGAGAGGCGCACCGAGAGGATGAAGTACGCAATGAACGGCGTCACAAGGCGCAGGGCGATGAGCGAGCGAAGCGTGAGGTGTGTATCGAGTCCCGAGGCGAGGCGGCCAGCATTGGAGATCATCACGATGAAGAACTGTAATTGGGTCAGCCTCTGAACTGAAGAGCGCTGCGAAATCGCGCACCGAGAGAATCAACATGTAAATCAGCCCGACGAACGTCACCGCCTCCGCCAATGGCACGTCAAACGGCCGGAGGTTGGTGACAGTATACCCGATGGGCATGGTCACGGTTTGTGGAGCAGTTGAAATGAGCCTGGCAAGGTTGGCCGAGGACGACACATTTTTTGCGGCCTGGAGCGCGAAATTCTGGACGATTCCGTCAAGCTTGGCGGACATCTAAATGACGAAGTGAAACCCAGCGCCAGACAGATCAAAGATCAGGACGAACCATGGCCAGTAGGATAGGGCTACGATGGACGAGGTGAGATACCGCCGCTGCGAAACGATTCGGTACGCACTAGATATCTTCATTCCGCGCTTCAAGGGTAACGAACGTGATTGCCGCGGACGGATTATATGAGGCGTCTGGGGTGGACAAGGCCGCCGTGAGGTTCGCGCTAGCTCCAGCGTTGACTGCAAATAATTAATGGAGGCTTGTTGAGGACAGAAGATAGGGACCCACTGGCAAGGCCGAACCAGGTCTTCTCATCCGTGAGCGCATCATTTAGCTGTGCGATACCGTTCGGAGTTGGCTGGCGGGGATAACCTGCCAGGCAATTCCTCTGCCAGGATCGAGTGCCTTGAGTGCCGTGACAACGCTCTCCCCGACAAACCCGCCGTCAAAGTCCTATGGGAATCGTTTGTGAGCGAGGAAATACGAGGAGCGCAGCGAGCAGGGCGCACAACTATCCATCCCGGCAGCGCACGGGCTGGCGTTGTATAAACGGATCCCCAGTATATTGAGAAGACCGCAAAGATGAGAATGGACAGGGCCATGGTCCCGCCGAACAAAGTGTGTAAGTATATTCCCCGCGCAGTCGTGGCCGCCGGTGATTTGTCCAAAAAATTCATGGAGAACGGAGGAGGGGCCACCTCATCGAAGGATTTAGTCTTCTCATGGTGCGCTCTGTCGGAGGCGTCTATGCTCGAGTCTAGGCGGATAGGGTGTTCCATTGTGTAGTGGCGTTATAGGAGGGTTGCCTGGTGTCGTCGGGGTTTAAGTAGCGACAAACGGATAAACGGGTAGTCGGTTCAGAAAATGTGCCGATCAAGTGTAAGGGGCGTAAATGCATTCTTGCGGATTTTTTGTATGTAATCGGATAAACGGGGCGCCCGGTTCCGAGGTACTAATTTTCCAGTTTGGGTGCTAATTCATAATGCCCTCCGGGCAACCCTGTAACCTCACCTTGTCCTCCCTTGGTATGATCTACCTCGGCCTTAATTGGGCAATCCTATTATAGCCCCTAACACCTACCTCTCCGGTACCATGTTTCTGCTACCTGTCGAACTAAGTATGGAAATGTATAACTCGCAAACCGAGATTTTGTCCGCGATTGAGTTCTCTGCACGGACTTACACGCCATGCTGTGCATCGTCTGCAAGGACTGGCACTCCCTCATATATACCGATCCCATCTTCCGGGACCACATCGCAGTCACCCGGACCACTGCCCGCACGTCCTTCATTCATCACGTTCCTGTTCGAGCCGGCAGTTTACCAGGAACATTTGCCGTTATACGGTTACCTTCACCTCCTCCCGATCCGGTCTCATCCCGCTAGAGGGCCCGGCTTTGTGACGTCAACCAGAACATGTACACTGGAATGGAAACCTAGGGCTGCCCACCGTCCCGTAAACGGGGACGGCCGTCGATTTTGAACATCGAGACGGGTACGGCCCGTCAACAAAACGGCCGTCTTTGACATTCGTTGGACTAGGAGATGGTACAGGACGGTAAAAAGACGGCCGTCAACCGTCAATTAACGGAACGGAGCCGAAGTGCGCAATATTTGGACGTTGGGGCGGCGGATACGTAATCAGATCACAGCCGTATAGGGAGGTCCGGGAGATCCGAGAAATTGAGAATTTCTCGACCGACCTGTTTCCTAGTCGGTTACAGGAATATGAAGTGCTTTCGGAATTAGTCCTTTCCCGTGCACTTTAAATTAGTGCCTCTCAGGTACTGTATTTTTTCGTTCAATTCGACAGTCACGCGTCACGCGTACATTTTTTTATTGCGGCAATAATTTTTTCTCGATTTATCACTTTTTTTTGGCCTCAGAAAGTCGGGGTCCGTGTCGAATTGAACAAAATAATACAGTACTAATCCTAGTGCGCATCAAACTTTCTTGCCTCATCTTCTTATCTTAGCGGGAGTTGAGCGGGAGACTGTGAACCTGGGAATCATTGGTGATATGTCCTTATTTGGATCACGGCTTTGCTTTGCCTACCACACACCATCCTGCCTCGCTGTCCACCTCGGTGGTCCCTCGTTCACCCAATACCACCATCGCAGCCCCCCATCTCTGCCTTGGCAACCGTGAAAATTGATTCCAGGTCAGCAAGCTCACATAGCCCGTCTGGGCCGTCTCTACATAGTCGCCCCGGGCCCGCGTGCGTCACCTAAGCGAGCAATGAGGCGAGGACAGAATCGCAGGAGCTGAGGTAGGCAGGTTGCAGCGATCAAAAAGGCCGGGCGTGAGGTGCTTTTGCGTCGTGTGGGTGTAATACAATTCGATCTTGCACCCAAGGCGAGCCTCGAATCCGGGAACTGGCCCCCGTCCTTGCGGCGTGAAATCAAAGGAAGCCTACAAAGCTTCAGCTGTTGAAGCAAGATTCAGTTTACATATACATTCCACAACGATTGGGGCACCGAAGAACCTCGCCAACGCCATCCGAATTGTAATTGTCTCTCTACAATGCACACCTCCCCGTTCTCTAGAATCTATTTGGGAAGCGCGACGTTCACTCTCGCAGGAAAAACGCAAAAACAGTACACGCCCGAGCCCGTCGTCTATCTTCACTCCAGGAAGGTGCGTTCGACTTTGCAGCAGAGAAGCGCGAGCATCAGGTCGAGGTTGACTGTGTACAATAATTACACGCAAATGGCTGTAATAATTAAAAATAGGACGTGTAGCTGAAGATGGGGGGCTCACAGTTGGGCGTTGTAGCCTGCGCGTCCTCCCGGGGTACTCGTGTCAGTGCAGCTCAGACTTGCGAAAGGCTGGGGATATACACGGTGCCCGGATCTGTATCCAAGGAACGGATATCAGTGGATGTGCGGGCCTGGGAGATGCGCTACGCACCCAGTCATCGGCGGGTGCGGAATACACGAGATGCTGGCGCATCGATCGATATGCAAAATCTGGAAATGAACGGCAGGGTCTTACCAGCGTACATCCGCACGCTGGAGGCGTGCTGGAGCCATCCCATCTGGTGTCGCGTCAGCACCGGAGGCAATGCACACAATGCAGCGGGGCGTTGGTTTTCGAACGAGATGCTGCGGCAAGCGATGGGAACAGGTGGGCGTTTCGGTATCGCGCGCTACCGCGAGATATCGATGGAGGCGTACCTGGATATGTCCGTTTCGCAGTCAATTTTCACACTCTCCCCTCTCGAATTCCAATTCGTATCTCATCCCGCACGTGCGCCTACAAAGCCCCCCACGCCTCGTCCTCCCTCTCTTTCCCCTCCCTGTCTTCAGCAGCCCCCCGCCTCCCATTCCGCACCGTATACCCGCCTCTGCCCCTTACGAGCCCTTGCGCTCGCCGAGCTCCGCGCCGACCCACCCGGCGCCTGCAAGGGGTTTGGGGAGCGTCAGCGGGAGCGCGGCTGAGGACGCCGTGCGTTCGCGTGTTGAGTGGGAGCGCGTGAAATCGGAGGACGGGGACGCGGAATTGGAATTCCGCGCCGAATCGGACGCGACGCGCCGCCCATGTGCTGCGCTGCCGGTGGGAGTATTACCCACAGTAGGATAAAGAGAACTCGAAGCAGACGCCCCGTATGCAGCCCCGAGCGCGGACGCGCGGCGCTGCGGGTGCACGGGCGGCGCGAAGGACGTCGTGCGCGGGCTGGCGGAGGTGGGGTACGCCCCGCGCGCGAGGAATGACGGGGCGGGCGCTTCCGGGGAGGTCGGCACGGAGAGGGAGGCGCGCCGCGCGGGCGGGGCGGGGCGGAACGGGTTTTGTGCGGGATTTCGTGCTTGAAATTGTCCGTGATTTCTGCTTCTGCTTGTACTTGTATTTGATCTTGGGGGCGCAGGCCAGGGCGCGGGGCCCCTCCGCCCGATGCGGTGCGCTGCAACGCGTAGTCCGCGAAGTGCTGGATGTGTGGGGGAGATGAGGCGGGCGGGCGCTGCGTCGAGGCGCGGCGCAGGGGGTTTGTCGGTGGGGAGAAGAGCAGAAGGGTGGGGGAGCCGGGGAGGAAGAGAGAGGAGGAGTGCGCGTGGTGTGTCCGCCGCGGTGGCGCGGAGGAGTTGGATGTGGATATTGAGGACTCGGAAGACGATGTGGCGCCGATGTTGCGCGGCGCCGGCGACGTCGATTTGCGCGGGGGCAGCGGGGGGCATGCGCGGGCTTCGGGGCAAGGGGCGGGCGTGGGCAAGAAGGGGTTCGTGGGGGCCGGGATTGGTGCGGCGGGGACGGGCGCTAGAGGCGCTGATAAGCCGGCTTCGGTGAGATAGCAACAATAGCGAGACACGCCCTACACGAATGCGAGGCCGCGGTCAACGCCGCTCCCCGCCTGCGCGTGCACCACGAGTCGCCGCGAAGAAGGCGCCGCTGCTCAGCTTCGTCGCGGGGGCGAAGAGGCGGAGGATCTGCTATGAAAAAATTCAAGTCAAGTCCTAGAAAACGGAATCCGTACACACATCATCGACCGTCCCGATCCCAGCGCTGCAGACCGCCCGCAGAGCCACGCACGCGCCTCGCGCACGCTGACGCTAACGTGCTCCAGATCGCCGGCGGTGTCGGCGAGATCCGCGAGGCTCGCGGTAAAAAGAGGGCGTGCTCCGCGTCGCTCAGGGAGGACGGGTGCAGTGCCAGGCGCCGCGCTGAGGAGGAGGACGAGGCGGACATGGGCGGTGAAGCGAAAAACGCGGGAGGATTAGCCGATGTAGGCGCGGTGTCAGCAAGTACACTCACGTGTACCACGTGTCGGTTCACTTTTTCGTGTTGAGATTCAGAACGTATTGTGTAGAGGCCAAAGTCAATTAATTAGGTCTCACTTCATTTTTTGTTGCGGGGAGAACCGCAAAAAATTCCTCGATCACAATATCATGGCCCGGCGCAGAGTCAAACGAGGGCACTCAAGACACGGATGTTTTGGACCAATCTGAGATGCACTCCAGGTGCTACCAGCCCCCGATATTGTAACTTTCCTCCTCTATACACCGTGCATTTCTCACTTCATTTTCCCCTACAGCTAAGAAGCCATGGTCAAAAAAATCATGGATCGCCGAATCGAACGAGGTCCCTCTCAAGAAATGCTCGATGCGTTTTCGTAAGAGATAACAATCTGAGATGCACTCCAAGTGCTACCAAGCCTTACATACTCAGTTTCAGCCTCAATGTATCCTGTAGTTCCTGCAGCACACCTAGAAGCGGCGGTCAAAAAATGGTTGATGAGATCCACCAGTATGGCCTGGCGTCGAATCGAACGAGGTCCTTCTTAGGAAATCTCTGAGTTTGTTTTTATGAAATAATCTGAGATGCACTCCAGGTGCTACTAGGCCCTCATATCCCTGACTTTGATTGTGTGGTTTGCGCTGCGAGAAAAAAACGGTGAAAAGATGATCGGTACTATCACATGGCCTGGCCCCGAATCGAACGAGGACCCTGTCAGGAAATTTACAGTATGGACTGAACTACATCTATAAAGATTCGGAGAGGCACTCCAAGTGCTACCAAGCCCTTCTATGCTCAGATGGTATGACAATAAATTCAACCAAGCCCCTCAGGCTGGTGAAATACCTGCAGATCTTCCTCGCGGCCGAGGAACTGCGCATTCAGCACAGCAATGTGTCATTTCCCAACTTTAAAGCAGAACAGTTTCAGCATGGTAATTTTAAACGAGCAAAAATTGAGGATTTCTTGCCTTGCCTGTCTCACCAGGTGGGAGTGTTAGAATCAGTAGTTTGGTTCCACATGCTACAACACTGATCGTAGTCATGCAATGATCATTGCTCTTCTCTCTTGTGTTCATCTGTGTCCGAGCTCCCTCCATGTCTGTGTCTGTGTCCGAGCCGAGGTGCCATTAGCCCTCATCCATCCACCCCCCTTCCACTTCTAACATCCTGCTCCATCCGATCCTCTTCCTCCTCCTCTTCCTCCTCCTCCTCCTCGTCCCTATCCTCTGTGACCTTCGCATGCTTTGCATGCTCCTCGTCCTTGTCCACAACATTCCTCTTCCTCTTGATTGTGGCTGAGTCGGTGGGGCCGCGTGGGCCAAGGACCTCAATACCCTCGAGATAGAAGCTTTCCGGATCCTCTTGGGTGGCAAAGCCGACGACCAGGTTGCAGTGCTTGTAGCTGAACTCGGTCGTGGCTGGGACCCAGTCCACCATCGTTTACTTGCCAGATTGGGTTTTGACAGAGAGCACTTCATTCTGAATCTTCTCGGCAGACTGTGGGTGGCGGGCATTTAATGAAGGAGTGGTCTTAAAGTGAAACACTCACCTGGATAAATGGTTACCATGGTCGCTTCGGGGTCGCGGGTCTTGGCGGCAGCCACCACGGCACTGAACCACAACTGTGAGACTTGTGTCCTTGGCCATCTCGTACTGCCCCTCGACAGTCATCTTCTTGAGCACAGCCTCAATTTCGGGCAGGCGTGGCTAGAAGATGAGGGTCCACTGGGCAAGGAAGATAATAATCTACACACCACAATCAGTCTCTTGCCTGCAAAATAATTTTCACTCTCACCCTCACCCACATCGGGCCAACCAATGAGTGGGGATTTTTCGCGCCGCACGAGGCCGACCAGTACTGTGTGACGACGGGACCTTTAATCTAGCCTGGCTTGTTGAAGTTATGGAAGTAGGCCAGGCACTGCGTTCAGCCGGCCCTTAGACCACTTTCGGGTCTAAGCGGCTGGGCAGACTGCCACGGAGTTACGCCCGGCTAGACGCCCGTGTGCATCTAGATCAACCAGACCGCACGTGCCGAGCTGCGTTTAGCCGGCGACACCTGGCCCCATCTGTCTACACAGCTGCCTCGAAACACAGAATTTTATCTCGAGCAGACAGCCACCTCAATGCCCCTGGGTAAAGCCCTCTGAGCATGTGGGGGTTCAGGAAAGGGAGCGGCAGCATCACCAGAGAGCACCCCAAATCACAAAGCTTAATTGTCGGCAAGAGCATAAATTAGCCGAGAACACATGTGCAGGGTCGTATGGTAGGTAGGTAGGTAGTATTACACGGCCGGTCCCGCTGAGGAACACCGATTTCCAGGGATTATCTAATGTGCAGGCGCCAATGTACATATTGCCCCTGGACTCCTTCATAACACCAAGAACGAGCTCACGGACACAAATGCTACGATTTTGCCACGATAGATCCAAGGAACTACAAAGAAGCAATTAGCACAGAATAAGTGGGACCCTTAATTAAACAGATTAAGTCTCATTCAGTCAGAACACAGGAACGGCATAGAATATTTCGAGGACATCATGAGCATATTTCGCTACAAGTGCAATAGTGGGTCTGGAATAAACCATCGCTTTTAAGAACTCTGTTTCTGAGTTTGAATGCATGGAGCATTGTAGTTCTGGGCATTTAGAGAAGAGTTGGTCCAGAAAAGAACGTCGCAAGTCCGCCAGCACGTCTAGGGACGTGCATTTTAGTAGTGCATGTTCCGGAGTCTCCACTTCTTTCTTACACAATCTACACAGCCTATTCGCCCGAGGCACTGGTTGATATGCATGATCCACATAGCACAGGATTTCAATGGCAAGTTGGTGAGTTGAGAGCAATATTGAGGTCAAGGCCTCACGGTGCTTCTGTGTCTTCACCATTGTAAGATAGTGCCGCATGATTGAGGTAATCTGCGTCGGTGGTTTGTCCTTCCGAGGTTCAAGCCTTCCGTGAAGCAAGTAGAGCTTGTCTGCAGAGTTGATCGAGCTTTGAAGCCATTCCAACATGAGCTTGTCCACCGTTTTTGCATAGTCCTGCACATCCTCGATATTGATAATTACGCGCATCGGCAGTGAAGAGGCTGTGGGGTACAGAGATATTGATGGGGTATATAGATATTGAAAGGATACAGAATAGCTGAAGGGTGCTCCCTCGACACGCATGTGGCTAGTCAGTAAAGCATACATAGACACATCGGTCGAGGGAAGCTCGGCCGGCCTGCGTGCCGGTGGGTGACCTCTGGTCTCGGTGGTGCCTAGGTGGCCAGACCATCATGATCTGGCCGCCTAAACCGAAATAGACGCTGATAGCTGGGGTTGTGTGTCGGCAGACCAAGCCGGGTCTAAGGCCCGGCCGAATGCAGTGAGGTGGTGCAAAATGGAACATGTTTCCGATGGTGCTGTGTGCCTCGCCATAGATTGCTCCCTGGTGCCAGCGTGCGTTAAGTTTTAAAGTAGGCAATTCCAGAGACCATTCACCAGAGATCTGTAAGTTCCTTTAACGATTCGGCACCGTTAAATGAACGGTGGGGCCTACCAAGGATAGCGTGGGAGACATGGTCATAAACAGCCCATAAAGGGTATGCACAAAGGTGGGACAGAGAAGGGGGACCCCGCCAGCAATATCGGGAACAAATGGATAGCCTGCCATGAGCTGGCCAGTGAACACGGCATTGAGGCGGACCGGCAAAGGCTCCAAGTGATCAAGCTCCTCGGTTTCCACACCGTTCTTCATGAGAGACTCGATATATCGTGAAACTTCTAACTTGACATCCACGATATATGCTGCCATGCCCGTGGTCCAAGAATTGCTGCTTGCAAGGGCAAAGAATTTCATCCTGTCCAGAAGGTGTGTTTTAAATGCGGTGTTGAAGAGGGGAACAAGCTCTGTCATCATGTCGGCCGGCGGCTGATCGGCGGCGGTGCTCTGCAGCCAGTCGGCTATCTTGCGATGGTCGACTTCCTTGCCTTCCGCCAGGAGTTCAGACATGGAGGCAAGGTTGCAGTTGGTGCTGGCAAGGTACACCAGTTGGTAGTACCCACCGCTGAAGAACGGATCAAAAGTCTGGATAAACAATTAGAAAAATATGACAAAAATCGGGATGTGCGGGATTCACCCCCAGATCGTCTTCTTCGCGGCAACAGGCCATTGGTCGCAAACACGTCTATAGAGTGGACACGAGATCCCCACTCCATGATGTCCTGGTGTTTCAGCAGGAGGCCCAATAGGGGGGATGGTGTGGTTGCCGTCGCAAACTTAACCACAGATTTGCGGTCATCCTCCGTGGAGGCGCAGGCAAGGGTCTTCACAATACTGTTGAAATGGTGGTGAGGGCTGTCGCTGTGGCTGCTCAGCTCGTTGTTGGTGGAGAGCTTCAGGACGATGGTTTGCGTCCTGGATGTTTCCATAAGGAATCACACTTCATTTCATGTGCATAAATCATTAAATGAAAACAGGTTTTTGTTGGAAAAAGAGGAAAGACCGACCATCGTAAAAGGCCATGAGCCACACACCTTCCTTCCGCAGCTTATCCTCCAATGCCTGGTGCTCTTTCTGCTTTTCTATGTCAGAGGGTTTTTTTTTGCAGCACCTTGGTAGACTTATTGAAGCTGGTGAGCTAGGGGCCCAAGAGCGTCTTGAGGGTGTGTGGTGGAGAGGCTGGATAGGTCAAGTAAGGTGGGGTTGATACTGAATGTAAGCATGGGGGGGATTCGAAACGGTGAAGGCCCTCGCCCTTAGGCCCAGCAATGTAGCAGGAGGCTCACCGCCTCCTTCTGAATCCCACGCTTTAACGGGCCATAGCTGATGGTGGGACCGAAGCCACCGACTTTGATGGACCGGTAATGCTTTCTTAATATCTTCCTCTCGCCGAATCCCTTAGTTATTTCATACATCTCTAGAGGAATAGTACATGTATTCATCCCGGAAAACTCCGGGGGCAACGGGGAAGAGAGGAAACACAAGGGGGGATCGGGATTCAAATTTCGGATACACTGGTTAAAAATTTCAAGTTTTTCAGTGAGAAAATTGGTAAAAAACTTTACCAATTTTACAGGAATTTCTCACTGAAAAATAGGTGAAAAACTCAAAATCTTTACAGAACTTTTTGACTCGCAATCAAATTTTTTACCAAAAACAGAAAAAGTTCAGGAAAAGTTTCGAGTTTTTCACCTACTTTTCGATGAAAAATTACTGTAAAATTGGTAAAGTTTTTCACCATTTTCTCACTGAAAAACTTGAAATTTTCAACCAGTGATATGGGGTCGGGGGTCGGGGTCCCAGCCAAAGCTGAAAAAACTTTTTACTATATGTTCTGCACGACATGATACATATTTTGGGAGAGTGCAGGCATCACAGAATGAGTGGTAGGTGGTACAAGACCCTCCACGGCCAAAAGTCGGCCAAAACATCCTCGGACCTGGGTTTAAAGGCTCCAGGAAGGGCAAATTAGACTCATAATGCACATGAGAGCATAAAATTGAAGACAGAACACATTTTACCTGCATAGAAATGTCGAAGAGGTTAGTTTCGCGAGGGCGCGATAATCCGAGCTGGATTGGGAAGCTGTCTATCAGGTGGCGAGGAAGCGGCACATGACTCGGAACGGCAGCCCGGCCTAGGGGTGCGAACCACCTTCCCTATATGGAAGGACCCGGGGCAGGGGGTCCTGCGGAGGGCCGAAAAAACTTTTCGACCTTATATCCGTTTCTCGAATCCCGATTCCCCCTTCAGGAAACGAGAAGATCGGAAATTCAGACCAATTGTGCAAATTCAGACCATTTGGGCATAATAGTAAGGAGTTGTCTGTGCAATTTCGCTTTGAAAGCGATTCGCCTCTGCTCGCAACGTCCATCATCTCCGCCGCCGCTGGACGTGCTCGCCTCACACTGGTTTGTTCTTTCCTTGAGCAGCATTCGCCGTTGCACCATCCATCCAAATGAGAATTCAATAGGCTAACGAAGACAACGCTCGCGTTGTTCGGTGCCAGTTTCCAGACATCGTATCGTGGTGAACGCACTTGCGACGCAGACGACGCGTACCCAATCCATTCTCCGACGACTCCATTCCGCGCCCATCCATCACGCACTATAGCCCTTCAACGGTGGCGTCGGGGCCTCCGAGCCCTGAATGAGTTCATCGTCGGCGACAAGAGCACACGATAGTCGGGTAGTGGACGCACGCCAAAGACGCCGCCTAAGCTGACGCCGTCGGGGCCGGTGCCATCATGGTGTCCGGCGTGTTGGGCCCGTGGTGCGGCCCACCCTGCAGAGATAAGAGTCACGATGGTCAGAGTTATACTCGCAGATTAGGAGCACGCAAACGCACGAAAAGGTAGTTAAATCCGAGGCAAGAGGTGTCGACCTTGAAGCCAAAGGGCTCGCGGCGGAAGAGGGGCAATGCGCTCGTGGAGGTCGCGGCGGCGGCGAGTACGGCGAGGAAGAGGGTGGATACGTTGACCATGGTTGCGAACGGATATGAGGTTGGAGGATGGATATGAAGGAAGCTAAAGACAGTGGCACGCGTCAAGCGGAGAACAGACGAAGAGATTCAAGAGAAGAGGGAAAGAAATGAAGTGTGGGATCCGATTCTCGCGGTGCTATATATATGCTGTTTCTTCATCCTGATAATCAATCTCCGAAACACAAGCGGGTGCTAAGTTAGGGTGTGATGCCCACAATCCGTTGGGATCACTTCTACGGGGCCGCCGCGTAGCCAGTTGGGTAGAATTGGGGGGGGATGATGAGAGGATTTGTAATACTACCTACCTACCTACCTACAGGCAGACAAGCTCGGCACCCGGCATGCAACAAACCGGCTCGCAGCAGGGATGCGTCGCGTCGCGTTCACACTGGGCTTACAGCAAAGTTGTCTGTGTCCTGCAGCATTACCAGTCCTCGCCCAACATCCCTCTAGGCCTAACTGCCTTTCTACGCATTGCGTGCGTGTTTCGGGCCGCTCGGCCCTCGCCGGAGTTCCAGCACGATGGATAGCTTAGAAAATCAGCCGGCATGCATGTACCAAATCAATTCTCAGCTGGCTTTCTGTCCGGACCTGATCTTCGTCTTGTGCAAATGTGCTGCTAATGCGCGCGTTCAAGGATACCATTTGGATCACCCGCATTTGCATCAGCGCTAAGTTAAGTGACCATAGTTAGTGTTGCCGTCAGGGAGATGTCTGATGTGTGCGCGACGGATTGATGGCGGCGCCTGGCCACAGATGCACTTGCCAAGGTTGCGGCTCATTCTGAGGAAGCGGGAAGTAATACCACCCCATGGTCCCCAAAGCAGAATGAGCCGTGTGCGGCGAGCCAGGAAGCCGTGGTCAGGTCTTGGTTACATCAGAACTGCCGAGGTAATCGAAGCACGGGAACTCCGCTTCTCGTTGATCAACGATGTTTCTACGTGGCGTGGCGGCTCTGGTGGTTTTGATGCCAGCGAATTGAAACTAGTACTCCTCAATGCCCACAAGATGCCCGGCAACTCTCCATCTGCCTCTGTAACCAGGAGGGTATGAGTTAAATTTAGATTTGTCGACTGGCTCTTACACTCAAAGTGCACTCAGTGCAGAAGTCAGCCTCGACTGGTTGGGTCCATAAAAGAGGCCGTACGCAAGATTGTATATTGAAGCATCCCTCGTCACCGCGTTTAAGTCACAGTACTGATATATTTGAAACGCACCGGAAACGGGAGCCCCTCCTGAGATCCCAATCTGGGAACCTGTCATAAGGGTCTGGGCCCGCACATGTGCGTCTCGCATCGGGACCCGGAACACTGCCACCATCAAACCCTACTCGTTGTCGCCCGCCGCCGCATCGCGTCCCGCCCGCCCGCCGACGCGCTCTTGGCTCTGAATTTTCACCAGCTCCTACCTCCACCGAAGCAACATTCTCCGCCCTTTATGCAGCATCTGAGCATCGCAAGCAAATTATATTGGTATCGACCACGGTCTTTAGGAGCATCCCATTGTCTCATGTATAAGCTCTACAGTGCCTTAAGGACCTCTTAATCATACCCCAGCCTCAGGTCGATGGA
This sequence comes from Mycena rosella, assembly GCA_029378255.1. NCBI lineage: Eukaryota > Fungi > Basidiomycota > Agaricomycetes > Agaricales > Mycenaceae > Mycena > Mycena rosella. Next base: position 7,473 of record JARKIE010000665.1, on the reverse strand, counting down.
AAAATCCGTCGGGACGACATCAAAATTGCCGCAATTCTTCAGAATCTCTCTGAATCGCCGTCGTTCAAGACCGATATATCCGGCGTCCCGCGAGGACAGGCGCTCGCCGTGCTCAATTTAACCCATAGGTGAGTTCTCTTCCATATATTAAACCAGCCTGTGCTCACTCCTACTCGTTTCCAAGATCCTAGATAGTGGATTGCCCAGAAATTTAGTCATCCTGAACTGGAAAGCCTTTACCAAGCGAGCCCATCAAATTGTCCGCACTCTGGCCGCGACTCTGGGACTACTGCCAGAGGACCTTTCCATCAGCGGCGTTGTGTTGTCCAATGACCGTCCCGTCAAACACGGCGGATTCTCAGACATATTTCGTGCAGATTATCTCAACAAGAGCGGAGACTCTGTCGAAGGGGCTCTGAAAGTTCTCCGGATATTTCAGGATGAGACAGACAATGCCCGTGAAAGAACCCGGAGCAAGTTCTTCAAAGAAGTGCTCGTTTGGTGGAATCTGAAGCACGAAAACATCATGCCATTCCTGGGTGTAGACTCTACGACATTTCCGAGCCTTGAAATTGCCATGGTCACCCGGTGGATGCCTCGGGGCGATGTCATCTCGTATATGGAAAAGAATTCACCGTGTTCACCCTATGCGATGCAACTGGTAAACCTAAATCTTGACATTGGTGCTCTAAATCAACCATCCAAATAGCTCCGCGATAGCCGGGCTGCAATATCTACATTCTGAAAACCTCGTCCACGGAGATCTACGAGGCGTGAGTAGTCGTCCCTCCCACTGCAGCGATCACCGAAACTTAGTCAGCAAAAAACCGGCCAGAATCACGTTGCTCGTTTAGTGGGCCTAAGTTTTAGTAGGGGAAAAACTCCACTAAAAGATAGCATATTTGTACCTTTGTTTCTCCCACAAAAATCCAGAATTTTAGTGGGAGAAAAAGTTGGAGATAAAGGGAAAAGTCACGTGTTCCTGTCTTGTCCGACTAAAATATAGAGTCTTTGCAGGGGAAAAAAAGAAAGAAAGATCCTATCTTTTAATGTGGTTTTTTCCCCACTAAAACTTGGGCCCATTAAATGAACGACATGATTCCAGCCCGTTTTTTCCTGATTAAGTTTCGGGGATTGCCGCGGTGTCCGACACCTGGCGAAAATGATAAATATACCGGCCTATTCAGGGGAATATTCTCGTGGACGATGAAGGCCACGCATGTCTTACGGACTTTGGCCTTGCCGCGTTTATCGAATCAGATACCTCCGTGAAATCTTCCACTCGGAGCGGAACGACGCGCTGGATGGCGCCGTAATTACTCTTCCCTTCCCTAGACCAGCCATTCAAGCGTACGACAGTGTCGGATGTCTGGGCTTTTGGTTGTGTCTGCTGCGAGGTACGCACATGTTTAGTGCAACAGCCTGTGTGTTAATTTTTTCAAAGGTTTGGACCGAGGGATCTCAACCATTCTCGCACATCCCCACGGAGCCCGGCACTGTCATTGTTTTCTCACCTTCCAGCATTTTCACCCCGCAAGGAAAAATCCCGTACCAAGAAATTCCGGCTGACAAAGGGAGTAACCGGATGCCGAAGGGCCTTTGGGATGTCGCGCAATGCTGTTGGGAGATCAAGGCATCCGATCGCCCCACCTTGGACCAGATCGTAGAGCGGGGCTTCCAGCCACACGACGCTGAGGACTAGGGCATACTGGCGTCTTGTATGTATTAATGGGATGACTAAATTTGATTTTGCATTGGCACAACTTTTGTGCCCGCTATCTTTAGTAGTGGGTTTCGTACACGGTGACCACCCCTCGATTTGCGTGAACTCATTAGGCAATTCCTTTTATGGTCTTTGATGGCTGTTTTTTCCATTCAATCTTATGTCATCATTCCTTTTAGCACACATTCCTGTCCCTTTACAGTTCCATTCTGATCGTTCCTCATCTCCTGTTCCTGCCCCGCGAGTCCTCCTACTTGGCTCCTTGTCCGCTTCACCTACTGATGCCAACCTCTTCCAACATGTCTATCTATGCTGAAGCCGTTCCCACTTCCAAAATCGTGGTTTGGAATTTCTTGTGGAAAATCTTGGTCACTGAGTTCCTGGTCATCAGCCTTTTTCAACTACGACGCCTGCCTTTTGTTGCCGTCGATCGACTTTGACATCTCTCTGGGGCTGCACTGGGCTGCATTATCTCGCGAGTCCCTTCTCCACCGCGAACTTCGGCTCGATGCCACTTTCGATTGCTGGAACTTATTTTCGAATCCCTTGCACCCAACTCACACCCATTGAGTAGGAATTTACCTTTACCCCCTCCCCTCCCTTCTACTTGTTTTTCGCACTGACAATCTCTCTTTCTTAGCTCCCCCGACATTGACTGCAGATCGCTGGGGTTCTAGAGGACCTCTGAAAATCCTTTTGGAGGCTAGGGCCCGCATCGGACAAAATTTTGAGATTTGGGGCCCCAAACCTGGGTTCAGAACGGACAAAAATGGGCTCCCGAGAAAGGGGTCACCGATCTGCGAAATTTACACTACACCCCGATTTTTTTTCCAGCGCCTGGGTCCACCCTCCCTCCCTTACGTAATATTCCCATTTTGGGACACATCAAATTCTCAGGATGGCAGACCTAGCTACCGCCGTCGCTTCCCGCCTCCGCACGACTTACAGACCCATCCTCTGAGCCCCGAAACTATGTCGACACAATCCAAATGGTACTAGGGATTATCAGCATAATACCTGTCCTCTAGACCCTGAATGCATACCCAATTTGTCTCGAGTCGCAACCCGCCTTGCTGCATTGAATCATTTGAATGGCCGATCCGTCCGTTTATTGGGCTTCAGTTACAGTGGCTTCACACAAGCAGCTAAATTGAATCTTCTGAGCCTTTCGTTTGGGACGTAGCCTGGGTAGTGGCCGCACGATCGGGGCCGCGGGAGCGTTATGCACCGGGAGGGTCGGAATCAGGGTGAGCGGCAGAGCGGCGATTGGAGTTTGCACGGAGGTATCCAGGTGCGCAGTAACAAGAAACGAGACCTGATTAGTACCTAAAGACAGCTCATCGTCAGCATAATCGATTCCTACGACCGCGAAGTGTTCAATTTCGCGGTCTCCATCATCATCGGAAAGCGCCGCCGGGAATGCTCGTCAAGATACTCCAACTCGTCCGAGTATCCACCTTCCGACGCAAACTCGGACGTCGCTAGTTCTGGAGCACTACCCTCATCAGTCTCACCAGCGTCGGAAAGGTTTTCCGAAACGTCACCACCGTCTGAATCGGACGAGTCGTTAACAATCTTGCGTTCTGCCCGGCGTCCTTGGCGGGGAGGGGGGATTTCAGCCACGGCCCCTTGCAGACTCCCCTGCACATCCGGATCTTCTTCCGTAAGATGCCTAACGCCCGTGGTATTTAGTGCCAAGCAGCGGTTTATGGAAATGTTCACCGAAGAACCATTAAAGACCTGTGTGCGTCGGAAATTGCGAGACGTGGCTTAGGTTTTGCCTTCTTTGTATTTCGGGTCTTCGGGTAGTCTTGACGCTTCGCCCAAACCGTTGTGAGAGAAATGAGGTTTAAGCAAGCATGCTATTGGAATTGCACAAATGTAATACCTCGAGAATGAATATATTCGAGTTCAGGAACCCTTATATAATCAATCAACCGATACGTGGGTAACTTGAATGATAGCTTTACCAAGTTAAAGACCGGATCTAAGTCGTACTTCAAGTCTAGCAACCTGAAAGCAAGGAATAGATGGGAAGCTCTAATTATACTGCAAGGTCTAGCAACGTCACAGCAGAAGCAAAGCAATTCTAATTATACTACAAGGTCTAGCAACGTTACAGTGTAAAGTAGAAAATCAAGTGAGGCTTGGCGTCACTGAAAGGGAGCTGGCTGCTCGGAGATCCCACGGATGTGCGGTTCAGATGGGTGTATTAGCAAAGTAAGATTGGATGTCTACAGAGGGGAAGACACTCCTCTTATATACTACTAACTACTGACTGAGTCATAATTCAATGACTCACAGTGACTCAGACTAACTCCAATTGCACTGGAAATGCGGGAGTGAGTCACGAGGCAGTGTTCAACCGTGGGAGTAACAATAATATGGTGCCAGTTCATGGTCGCGCAGCCAGAATCGTGTATGACTACGCATCAAGAGTACATGGAGTCTAACTAACAGGCATAGGTAATAAAAACTGCATATAAACAAATAAAGTACTAAGATCCATCACAACCGTCCGCATCCAACCGAGTTCGTGCGCGGCCATCTGGTACACATCTGGGATGTGCTCGAGGGATTTGAGATTGTGACGTGAGCTGCGATAGTGTGCCTTGAGGTTGTAGATCCAAACGAGGACGCCATATTGAAGCGGACACAGAACAAGGTGATTTGTGCACGGGGAGCTTTCCGATTATTTCATTGCGGCAGCCATCTGGAACTTGAGCGGATTGAGACAAGTGGAACGTGCCCAATTAACTTGACGAGCCGCCGCAGTACCCTTGCTTTTGAGGAATTCGAATGTACACATGGTGAAGGGACGTAGACATAGCCCGCATGGCTGTTCCAACGCCATGATGGTTTTGTCGAATAGAATATGGGCTCCGTTGTGTTCCAGGATGCGTTGGTAATTGTTCGTTTTGATCGGTACCGCAGAGAAACACTTGCCGCACATGAAGGGTGCAGCATCTCTACCAAATTCGCCCCGCTCGTTCCCGTTGGCAAGAAAGATTTCGACGTGGAAACAAGTTTTTCCTGCGGGCAAATCAGGATTGGCTTGATTATGAATTATTCCGCGTGCTTACCGGCAGACCGACGGAAATAATTCTAAGCGCTGAACAGCGGGAATACTGGCCCGCTGATTGGACTCGAGCTGGCCATCGATGGCGGTGGCAACTGTAATCAGAATGTCACTGGAAAATAGGTACGTGGGATGGCCAGCAATTCGGTTCGAGACAGTGGGATTCAGCGGGTGGATCAAGTGGCCAGGGACATTGAAGACGGACTTGGACTCGAAACCTAGAGACCACTCCCAGTCGTGTTTGCCATCAGGCTCGTCGTCCGCATCGGGGGAACCAGGCGCAAGATTTGATACGAAATCTTGGCGCCGGGATCGGATATTAGATCCAGCAGGATGGAGTCCGCAACACGGGAGCCGAGGATGATGTTGTTGACCTGCGCAACTGCAAGGAAACATTGCCCATCGCAGTTGACCAGAGTCGCGATGGGATGCCCAATGCGGAGAGACGGTGCATCCATCGGGCTTTCAGAAGTGATGTGCGAGGCGGCAGACTGATTTGCGAAAGCAGGCAGCCCTGCAACCCGTTTCGTTCGATCGGTGGAAAGCCTCGGTGAGCGACTCTGCATCAGATCCTTCAAGATGCTTGCCTTCGACACCTTTTTTCCCATTGACGAGAACGTGCGGGCTATGGGGCGTTACTCGTGTTTCGTGAATTGCAAGCAGATCATCAAGATCTTTCCGCGTCGTCGCCCGAAATCTCGCTAGCATCAAGTGTCGGGTTGGTGGGCTCCGTGGGATCGTTAGGGGTGTTGGGGCCGCTGAATTCCGCAGGCTTGTGATGATGGGGAAGGGGAAGCTCGGGGTCAATTTCGAACGCGTCTGCGGTGTCAGGAACGTTGACAAGCAACTCCCGACTGGTGACAGAATGTCAAAGCCAGGCACACGGGCACACGCCTGTAGTGCCGCTCGCCCACCCGAGATGATCGCCTCCGCTTTGACACGGCCAGCAATCCAGCAGGAGTGAAGGTTAACATTATCCATGCACAAGTCTCCGCGCCAGGACGCCGGGGAAATGTACCTTCGTCCATCTTTTCTACGCTCGCTTGACCATTTCTACCATCCGCACACCCTTCGTCATCCCCTCCCCCTTCCTCCCCCGCGGTTGTCCTCCCCGCCCGCGCCCGCGCTCGTCGTGAAGAGCGTCACCGTCGGCGTCGGTGACATCATCCCGACTTTGCACGCCTTTCATGCATATCCCCTTCATACGCATACTACTTCTCGCCGGCAATCCACGCACCTTCTTCCTGCGTGCTTCTAGTATACACCCTTCCTCCTCTCCCTCCGCTCCCCATCCTCCTTCGCCTTCGACCCATCACTTACTCCACTTTACAAGTACTTATAGTAGTCGTTTTAAATTACGAGTACTTATAGTAATTGTTTTGATCAATCGACATGAGGTTTTCAGGTGTGGTTAAAAATATCCTAATTTAAGATTGCAATGCAAAATAGTGGCTGTGCTATGTAAAATAGTGGCTATGTTGAATGTAAATAGTGGCTGTCCCTTAAATTTGCTTCATTTCTTGTGAAGATTAGTGGCTGTGTTTGTGATTTGTAATTAGGTCCCAATCGCCGCCTGTGTTCGAATCTCTCAAGGCGTCTTCCTTTTTCTTTTTTTTTTTGTGGTCCCCATATGGCTGTATTGGTGAGCATTGAGTCATTATTATTTGGATCACAGTCAGCCTTCTTTTGCCAAAAATTACGCTACTCCCGATGGCTTGCGCAGCTTATACACAGGTTGACATCCAGCATTAAAATTTACGCAGGTCCCGACAATTTCACCGGACTGATTGCTGAGCACCTTCCAATAATTCCACCCCAATGTCTCTATGCTAAGTGCATACTACGAACTGAGGAGAATACCGAATCTCCCTACATCGTTGGATGTGTGGATTTCTGATGGCATTAATCGCAACACTGATGGGGCCTAGCTGCCGAAACCAATAACGAGACTAGACCACAGACAATGTGATGAGCCCTCCTATTCAAACTGAAATTGGGGCCTGGATCTTTCTCTTGTTTACCGAAAGAGCCGAAATGATGGTATCATAGATGGCGATCACAGGCATGCAAGTTTCGGAAGAGATCCACCAGAGACATGGGTAGGTTCTACTTTTGTGGTGTGTTACCAGTGTGGTCCTGTCCAACCTGCACATACTTCATATTAATCTTCAGTGGTGTTCAAGCTGGAAATTTCAAGGTGTGTATTTGGTAACTCGAATAGGCTCGTTGCCAGCCGTTAGGTGCAGGAATGACGAGCGAGCTGGGTATTACTTACCATAACAATACTTTGCTTGCTCGTCATTGCGGTACGTATAACGGGTGGACACGAGCCTATAACTCGAAGGAGAACACCTGGTAATATCTGGGAAACAGTTGTGTTTTTTTGTTGAAATCAGCAAGAAATCCGGAATAAGGATGTCCCAGTATTACCCTCATACCCCCACCCAATTTTATGTGATTTCCTATTTTTAAGGTATTATGAGAATCGCCATTTACCGTGATGATGCACGTCATCGATCCGTACGTTCCGAGCACTGCATTCGACGGCTTGATTCGGGCTTGCCTTCCACCTCCATGTCATAACCGTCGATGTAATGTATTGCCGTGCGCATTACATGGAATCATTCCTAAGTCTTTCACAGCACTTACCCCATCTTGACACAGACGCGAT
>JARKIE010000664.1:0-31720 GCA_029378255.1 Mycena rosella | reverse complement strand
GGCAATTTGGGACTTTACAACACAAGAGTAGCTTTAGCTAAAGGTGACTTTTGGGACAACCAGACCGTTCTAGGCGCTTAACATGACCTCAGAGGGTAAGGAAAGTGGGTTTGGTGTGAGAGGGGTTTGGAATTGCTTCCAAGGTGATCTTGAGATCAATAGGATTTTATCTGGCAACTGGCTTGATAACTATGGCAAGGTAATGACAAAGGTCATAGCTCCACAGAAATCTGATGTTCAACTTGTTCGCACATACTGGTAACTTGTAACTTGCACTTGATTAGCTCTTTCAAACTTCTCAACTTGTCTCATGTTCAAATATCAATCAAAATTCAATATATTCCCACAATGTAAGCTAACTGAGAGAACTAAAGGTTCTTAGAGTTATGCTGAATAGAGTCTAAACATTCCCACACAAGACCTAGCTGGTAGCCTTGGTCTCTGGGTAAAAAAGGGTAGAATCCATTGTTGTCCGCCTAGAGAACTGTGGGTATTCATACAAACAAAAGATCTAAATAAGGAATATTCGGTCACAAATAATACAAGCAGGTATGCAGAACTTGTTGCATAAATGCTCTGAGCTCATTTAGCTATGAAACTGGTCCTGTTGAAAGTTAGTTTCACGAGAAATGGTAATTTATTATTTTATGGTGTGCTGAAACCTTGTTCTCAGTCACACTGGAGTGAACCGCATGGTCCGCTCCTCTCTGACTCGAATGATCTCTATTTAGCCGCCTGAATCTGTCGTTCCATCGGCCTGATCATCGGTCTGGTTGAACCGTTGACACTTCCTGTCAAAAGGCTGATCGGCTTTATCGGGAATGTCGGACTTGTCACTGTGCAAGGCCACTTTGACCGCGGCGACATTGCACAAGCTCTAATCGTGTCCCCCAGTGTATGCCCATTGTCTAGATGGCGTGCGGTAACTATATCCTTGGTAGGAATGTGCAGGCAAGTCCAGTTCCTCACAGAACAGATGGATGAGCTTTCAATAAAGGTCGTATAGCTGCTTGGGAATCTGGCCCATAGTGGTACCATCATCACAACTGAGCACCTACAGCTAGCACACGTAGTATATCCTTAGCTAGATGTTCAGACCTCACACTAGCTCTCTGGAGCATGATCTATTGGACCTATATGGCCTAGTGAGTAACAACAGATGCAAAATTGAAAGATTTCACGCCTGGTCACAGGGCCAGCCTATCACCGGCACCCGGTACCATGTGCTCCCTCTGTAAAAGGAAGCTAGGCCTGCTGGAATCAGGGAAATCATGTGATTCTGAGGTCCAGAAGGGTGATTTTGGGGCTCCAAGGTCAAAATATTGAGTGATTTTATAAAGACTTGCTCCCTTGTTTCAGGCTGGGCCCAAATGGAGGCAGAACATCCTGTGGTACATCAGCAGCCTTGTATCCAGGGTCTGCAGAGAAGGCAACAGACAGGCAATTATGCCTACACTCCAAACGGGTGTCCAAGGTTAGGAAATCAAGTGATTTTACAAGCACAACCACCAGAGCTGCCTATTGTATGGTGAAAATTGGGTGATTTCTGGTGATCAGGGGGCTCCTTGCTGCAGTGAGCGAGGCATGCTACTAGAGCGCTGTGGCATTTGGTGGCATCAAAAGTCTTGGCCAGCTTCCGAAAGTGAGCAGGAAATCATGTGATTTTGGACCAAGAGTCGAACAGAGAGACCCAGTGAGGGGTGCCTATAGTGTTTTATGGGTCCTAGGTCATGTCCCTGTCAATGCCTGAGGTAGAGGAGTGCGTTTGGGAGATGTCTGAATGCGGTTTTCAGGTGTGTCCCGATTTGGCAATCTAGCCGCACTGTGCTTCTTCATCCCTGTTGTGCCGATGATGTGACATGAGGGCATATGCAGAGCATATACAGCCCTCACACTGCACCTCCAGCTGCTGATACTCTGCAAAAACCCTAGTCCACATCCAGTGACCACACCTGCTCGCGCTTGACCTCCAGCACCTCCTGCCCCATGTTTGTGCCCCAGCCACGCATCAGCACCCTACTTGAGATGAGGGGTCAATGAATGCACCAGATGTCCCACTGTACTGGGGGCTGACGCAGGGGAGCAGATGACTGGGTGCGGGGGGTGAGGCTATGCAGTGGGTATCAAAACACTTACCTTGACCGTGTGCTCGACTTCTTGCTGGCTCGCTGGCTTGTGGAGTGAAAGAAATAGGAAGAAAAGACAAGAATAAATTGCTCACCGATGAAACATGCAGCAGTTGCGCAGGGCAGTAGGAGCCAGGATGAGTGGTAACATGCTGGGGATCTTTTGGGGCCCAAAAATGGAGTTGAAGAACCTTCCCCCAGATATGCCAACAAAATGTACATGAAAATAAGAGAGATGGGTGTAACTTGTAATTGTTTGCCACGTGGGATGACACCCCATGGACCGAAGCCCTCTAATGCACTTCCCCTTCGTTGGCATGAGTGCGCGACCAGTCTCGATGACATGGTCGCTGCACATAGCTTATAGTGTGGTTTGGGGAATGCTGCCAGGCGAGAACAGATGCACGCCCTGGGCAGTTTCTTGCAGAGATGTAGCTGAGAGTGGGGCAAGGCAGCCCTGGAGTTTCAGGGCAAATAGACTCTGGACGTGCTGGATGTGTCCGGAGGGAGGAGGAGATGAACACATTTGGAAGGCAGGATTGTCACTGTGACATGTGACACAACAGCCTGCACCACAGACCAGTTACATATAGCTACAAAGAATTCAATATAAAGGGAGAGAAATGGAAAGGAGTAAAAAAGAAAAGAAAAAGAAACACAGAGCATCCTTAAACCCACACATAAAGTCAGGTGGAGGACCACAAAAAAAAAAATTGGAAAAAGGGAAACACTTGGAGAGATTTGAACACAGGCAACGGTTGGGACCTAATTACAAAGCACGATCACAGCCACTGTTATTTCACAAAATTTGAAGCAGATTTAAAGGACAGCCACTATTATGCATTCAACACAGCCACTAAATACAATACCACAGCCCTATTTTGCATTGCAATCTTGAGCTGGGACACTTTGCTGAGACCTGAAAAACCTCATGTCAATTGATTAAAAAAGATTACTATAAATACTTGTAATTCATGTGTGATGCACCCCCTGGATTTGTTCTGCTACCATACAGTCCCTGATCATCATGTAATCAGTGCCGCTTTAGGTGACATGTGTGTTATAATGTTGATGAGCGTAAATCAGGTCAGGTCACTTTGAATAAGGTACTGTATGACTGTTCCAGCTCATGAATACAATCTACAAAAAGATTGAGGTCAATTGGTGACCAGGACACATGGAACGAAGGAAACAAACTTTAGATTTGATCCTTTGGGTCTCAACATGTATAAATAATGGTTCAACCTGATTATACATCAAATGTGGGGATAAACAAGATAAACATGCATGCTTCAATACCAAGAATCTGTGAAAAACAGACGGAAACCAGAAATTGCAGTGAATTGCCAGCCTCCAAGGAAAATACAAAAATAAAGCAATGTGGGGTGTGTGTGAGCAACCAAAGCTTGCCTTAAGATATATAAAGAGGTGGAATCATCATATGTTTGTGCCCCAAGTCCAGTTTCCAGCTCAAAACAGGATCCCAGTCCATTTATTACAGATTTGCAAGGACCAGTGATGTCTAAAAAATCTGGCCCCACCGAATGGCCCAGAATGTGAAAGAATGGATGAATTTCCTTGATTATTTTTTTTGAAGCAAGGCCTACATGTGAATGCACTCCACCTACATATTTGATCTCACCTGAGACTCCAAATATTAAAGTGAAATTGCACAATTTCCAAAAGTTGTTGCAAGGACCATGGAATGACTGTACCCGGTTGAGGACATTTGGGAATTGAGAGAACCGGCGTGATCAATGCACAGCGATGATCGAAATGCATGGCGGCAATGCAGCATCTCAAGCAGACCTTGATTCGGCAGTGTCACCTGGTGCCCGATCAAGCATTATTGATGTGTGTCTTGGTCATGGCGGCCCACACCCTGAAGGGTAGAAATACGGAGCAAGGATAGACACAGCAAGCAATATTATGCTTCAAAATTCACCTCATCGAGCATGCATGCCACACTGCACATTATCCGAACAGTCGCAGACGTGACCTTCCAGACTGGCACCACCTTGTTCGGCAGCCCTTGTCAGCCCCCTTGGGAGTCCCGGCCTGGGCACTCGCTCAGTTTCTGCCTCAGGCCCCTATCCGAATTTGGGCATTAGTTTCGGCAGCCTCGGCATTCCATCAAACACCCGTTCAAGGCTTCCACAGTGGTAAATACATTGATTTTTGGTCAGAATTTTCATTGTATTTCATGAGACTGATAATATATTACCTGTGAATGAATCAGAACTAAGAAAGCAGCTCTTAACCTTTCTCAGCGTCCTTGCATTCAAGTTGTGAACACGGAGGCAGTGGGACTAACATGATCGGATCAAATGACCAAATGTCAAAGAAAGTCGAGAGGCATGCCGGTGCAAAAGCGAAGCAGGCAAAGGGCCAGGCAATGAACTACCACTGTGGAGTGAGCATGCTGGCCAGTGCTAGGCCATTAATTCACAGAATGGAGAAGAGAAAGAAGAGATCCACCGTTTGATCGTTTGACAGGGAAGTTTGATGGAATGCCGAGGCTGCCGAGGATAATGCCTAAATTCGGATAGGGGCCTGAGACGGAAACTCAGGAATGGGCCCGGGGCGCCTGCGCGAGCAACCACAGCGGGACACGCAGGACATGTGCAGTGAAGGCTGTGAAGTTAGGGGTGATGTCTCCCCCAATGTGGCCGAGATGCCGGATGGGCAAGTCGTTCTTCAAGAGGACAGACTCCGAGGGAGCGAGGGACACTGATCACGACACATGTGAACACCACATGCACCGGCTTTTGTCCCCGGTGTGAGCTCAGTCACGGTGTTTGTGGTTGCCCAAAACAATTACAACAAATTCGCCCGAAAAGGAAAGAGGAAGAAGAGGAAAAAGGAAAGATTCAAGGATTTCTAGAGCTCTTCCAGTCACAGCTCTCTCGAAAATTTCCTACACATCAATCATACCAATGGTCTGTTTTTTTTCCCCAAAATCTGCCGCTGCGTGGCACCTCTGTTCCACAAGAAATGTAAAGGTTTCAAGATTTTAAGAAAATTTTGAGTAACAGAAACTGTGAAAGGCCCGGGATTTATTGAGGGGCACAAGGAGATGGTTTCACAATTTTAGGAGCTTTTAAACACCTGAAATATGATGCACTGGCTGGGTAACCAATAAAATGAACCGTGAGAATGCGAATCTCCCACGCTTGACACAGGGGCTATTCCCTTATCTGTTTACACTTCATTCATGTAATTTAACTGCACCCCAGATAGGTATCAGCTGTTGATACAAATACGATGTAACATGTAGATTCTTATAGCAATTTAAATCAAGGCGAAATCTGTGGTATTGACGGAGAACGAATTAAAATGGTGTGGAACGAAATTATACAGTGCTCGACACGTGATGATAGATCGTGTGAACTATTACTGCTTCTGGCCAGAGGCCAACCCCATCTGGTTACGCCCAATGCGGCCCCAACTGTTTACGGTTGGACCGTTTTTGGCCCAACCGTTTACGGTTGGGCCGTTTTCGGAAATTTTGATCCCACAAACACCATAACCGCGTCCTGGTGTGAGGGAAGAGGAGACTTTGTTAGGATTTGCACGCTGCATCAGCCCATCAATCTTTCAGTGGATGCCGCTGGTATGCCACCATGCAAGAGGTCTCTGATCTTGTTATCAGACCCACTGACAACCACACGTGCCTAGTGATTGCCGATCATTTCCCTGTTTGGAAGACCCCCTGTCTTGCATACTAAATCAGTTAGAAATCAGGTTGACGCTGCATTTACAAGTGGCCGTACTGTCCCACTAAATGGGTACACCAGGACAAGGAACAGGCCAACACCATGACATGTTGTCACCGGCAGATTGCTGTGATAGTGGGTTCGGAGTTGCTGTCAAGCATGTCTGGGACAACAAGGGAGCCGAATGGGGCAGCCACTGCCATGAAGGTGTTGAGTTGGCTGAGCTCGATTCAGAAGTGGGATTTGAAACTATGTATGTACGAGCTTGTACGAGATGATCAGCATAAATCCGATGAGCACATGTTAACATATGAGTCTGAACAGTGCCCTCGTTTGCTCCTCTCTTGAATATTTTGCTGCACTTTGGGCATCGCAGGGCCTCGCCAGTGGTCGGTTGACTGCGTGTACTCGAAATCAAGGGGACAGCCCCGGATATCCCTGGCAGAGAGATGACGCAAGGGGGTGAGGAAACGGGTGGTTGGAGACATTGGCACGATAGTGGGAGGTAGTACAGGCGATATTTACAGGGGTAGACGGGATATTATGGACACTATTTACACCAGCATGGGTGTTTTATCATTGGCTCACGGTCGGAAGTTAGGGCGGATGTGGCAGGACTGAAGGGGCTAGCAAGTGTGCTGTGTATGGTAGGTTTGATTTTGGCCGAGTTAGCCAACAGAAAGCGTGCACAGCATACGCAACGAAGACGACATGTCGTGTACTATACTATTCCAACCAAGTGTTCACGTAACGCATAGCATGACCCTGTGGACTGAAAACTTTTGGTACCTGTAACCATAATGCTGGGCAAATGAACACCTAATTTTTGAAGTCCTAAATAGGCTTAAAAACACTTTAAAAAACACTAAAATTTTGCACTAGATGTGGCAATCACTGTGAATGTAATCTAATCTAATCTAATGCTCCTCCCAAAGTGAGCCTTGATAGTGTGTCGTCACCATCTTTTTATGCTGGCCTTGCCCAATCTAGTCAGATATTTTGAAGGGAGTTTTTTGGCTCATTGGAAGTACTAGTAAATGAGGTGGGGTGAAGAGAGATTTTCAAAAATCAAGGATATTTGTTTGTGTATCCTATGCAAAAAAGCTTAAAAGACAGTGTGCACCACCACGGGGCGTGCACCTTACCAGTTCTTGGCCTGATTGCCGCTGAGTTGAATCACATTGGCTGCTCAGTGAACCCGACAATTTCTGTTATAAGTGACTATTAAAGTCACCTGTCCTCCTCTGTGGAGGTCCCTGCTGTTCCGAGCGACCATAGTTGACCCGCCAATAAATTGTGTTGTAACCGTTACCTTCTTTCCCTCCATATAGGTGTTGGGAACAAAATGAACACTTTTGGAGACCATCACAGCTCGGGTGGCTATCTGAACACCTGAGAAAATGAACAGTTGGCGTAACATGTAACATGGTGTGAACACTTGGTTGGAATAGTACAGTACAATGGTTTGTTTGTGGCTGTGCCTAGGGCCAAATATTTGGCCCCCCTCATCAGCACGTGTTGTTGATCGTTGATCTGATCATTGATCTCGACACCTCTTGCCGCCGCGCATCGAAATGGATTGATACCGGTTTTCTCAATACCCAAACTTTCACACCAGGTTTGATCCGACACACTGCCTCCAGAACTCAACAACAAACTGAAATCAAACGAGTGGTGAAATTGTCAATGGAAAGACCGAAATTTAGGATTCCGAGTCGGGCCATAAACAAGGTATATCTTTGGGTCTAAATCCAGTGTTCCCAACTAACCAATGACACCAACCCGAGAATAGAGATCCGAAATCATTCTACAATCTGGAGCATGAGCAGATGAGACTTCAGCACAAATTGATGCTCGTACCTTTACGCAGCATGGACAGGCGCGGGGTTGACACCAGTGCCTCGTTGCCGGCCGGCCCTTGCGCACTGCATGGACAGCGGCTTGCCTCCGCCGTCGGACGAGCCCTTGCATGCAACGTGAACAGGTGCGGGGGTCCACGCCGGTGTCCTTGGTGCCAGATGGGCCCTTGCGGGCCTCAATGTCGCTGCCGGTCGAGGGAAACCCAAGAACGGGGGCCCCAAAATATTAAGAGGAGGGAGATGACTGAAGCGCGCATGACTGGAGGATGGTAAAGAGCGAAGAGGTAGGAGGCACTGGAGAAGATACCATGAAGGTGGTCTTTTTATACGCCCCAGAGTACTACTCTCCTCTCCGATTGATTTCGAGGAAGGTCAGGAGAACCGATCTCGTGTGATGCCTCTAGGACTTTTGAACAATCGAATTCTAACCTTGGCTTCGAGTTGGTTGGAGCTCTGGTTCAAGGCTACTAAAGGCTGCCCTTCCTTGGCTAAATGTTACTTCATGCTCCCAGCTAGCTTATCGCCACCATTTTCGACGAGCTTGATGATAAGGGGTGAAGGGCAGGAGTGAGGTTCAAAATGATCCGCATGATTTGGATTACGCCAACCGCCAAAATAGCACTACATTCAGGTTCAAATGTGTTGGTTGCGGTATAATCTAGATTCTAGAGGAGACACTCGCCATTTTTGCTGTCCCAGCCAAGCACCACAGTCGCAACTCATCTGTAACTACCTCCCGTGTTCATTCCTGAGAGTGACTATTCCGGGTCGAAGGGTCTAGAACACCGATCCTTGACTTCCGGATCGAGCCCCTAAGGTACGGTGCGATTCCGTTAAGCGACAGCTGGGGCCCGTAAAAATGTATCCTGGCAGTGTAAAACAATTTCTTGACCCTTCTCTAAGTACCGTTTACCGAGTCAGCAGTATCGAGCTGAGAAAACAAGTAGGCGGGTATAATGACCCAGGGGTGCACCTAGAAGGTAGCATTCCAACATATAATTATAACAGGCACAGACACACTTTACTAACCGCTCGTTAAATCAGGAGACACTTTTGTTAGATTAGGAGACCATAAGTGGGGAGGCGGGAAGTTTGGGAATACTATCATTTACCACCGGACAAACCGGGAGTCGGACATTCAAAGATTTCTCGGCCGTTACCTGACCTTTTTGCGAGATCTTTGTTTCTACATACTCATATAAATGTGTTCTCTGGTTTCCAACAAAATTCCAGCAATTTGGGCTAGTTTTGGTTTGCTTTACATGCACAATTAGATGCACACTGGCAAAATGGTGAATTTTGCCTTTTTTTCTCCATATCCCTGGCTGGTAGATGATCTTACAACATAAAAATACACTCTGGGCATGAGGTAGCATTGGAAAAGTGACCATGAAAATTTCAGGTCCATGGCTTGTCTATAGCCATCACACCATACGAAATGGGCTCTGCCATAGCTAAATTGAGGTCATTTGCATCGGAAAAAAAGAAAATCACCTTACTACTACAGAAGGTACTCCTGAAAGAAGTAATGATTTCAGAGGCCCAATGGATGCAGGGGAACCTGCCTATCAGTTTCGAGGTCCTGCACCAGAAGATGCCCCCGGCATGGGGTCGGCAATCAATCACGAGTACTCGGACACTCGGACCTGACGAAAAAAATGATCTTGTTTGGCAATAAGTGGATTGTTTGCATGAAATAAAATGGTACATTCCCTGGAAAGATGGATCCGAATCATATACTCAGATTTTCCTCAGAACTCAAGGACTAAAAAATTTTCCACGAAATATTGTTAACTGTCCGGAATCCAGGTCAATGATAGTACATCAGGGTCGGAACAGTATTATGGAGGAGAATCGAACTTTAGATCAAGTAGCCGCCAGAAGAAAGTTACCAATACGGTACTTCTGATTGCGAACCAAAGAAGCTAGGGGAAACCCTTGAAAGTAAAAACGGCCAAATGACTGATTCCGTTAAATTTATGTACACAGTGCATTTGCAAATGGACGAGGCAAAGAAAACCCAGTGGCTGAGTGTAGACACGGCGGGCATTGCACTGTCATTTGCGATTTGTCATTGTGCTGTCACTGGGAGTGTCACCTGAACTGTCATTTGCGCAAAGCTGTGTTCGTCTTTGCCGAACCTTTTGGCGAACCGGCAGATGATGAGATCGGCATCCGCATGATGGCCGCCAACAGCCGGGAATAGTCAGTCATGCAGTTGAATCGAGTATGTTTTCCCAAGTCTTTACCAATGTTTTCCGGAACAAGGTAAGTCACAAGGTTTCAACGGCCCATTTCTATGGTATGAGGAACATCAAGACCTGCAGTGGATAAACAAATTAGAGACTGCGAGTCTCTCAGATGGGTTGATTATTTGCTCGTTTACGAGCAAGATGTTGGAGAGTTCATGCCAGGTTGTTGCCAGGCTGCGGATATTGGTGCTGAGGGTCAAGACAAATTTACAAAAGCCCATGAATCATCGCCCACTGCAATTGCTCCAGTAGGGAATACCAACCATGACAGCCTGCAATTGCATCGAAATTTGCCAGGAGCTTCAGGACAGCAGGTGATCCCTGGAATACAACATGTCATTTAATTCTCAGCAATCCCTGTACTTCCCTTCA
The DNA here is from genome assembly GCA_029378255.1 of Mycena rosella. Classification (NCBI taxonomy): domain Eukaryota; kingdom Fungi; phylum Basidiomycota; class Agaricomycetes; order Agaricales; family Mycenaceae; genus Mycena; species Mycena rosella. The sequence goes on along the minus strand of JARKIE010000664.1, from coordinate 21,395 downwards.
TTCCCTATGAAGCTCAGGGGATAATCTGCCCAGTCAAAGTTGAGCAATAACTCATTGTGTGCCGAGCACACAATGAATCATTCAAGGAACTAGGAACAGCTTCTCATCTACTTCTCCATGGCCCATCACAATTGTTTCACTGGGTGTAGTTGAGAGAGAACCATCACCCGAATGTGCACTCTCCGAAGGGAAATAGACAGGAATTCACCGCGGAATGTCCCAATTCCGCATCACATCGACCCCGGCCACCACTGTGCCGCTGATGAGCTCAGTTTCGGCAGAATGCCGACTCGTTTTTCACACATGACAGTTCAAATGGCGCACAAATGACAGTCCAGGTGACAGTACACTGACTAATGCCAAATGACAGTCGATTGTCCGCCGTGAGATGGCTCCGAGAACGCATGAAAGATGATTATGAGAGCAGAACTACAAACATGACTGACAGAAACATAGCATGTAAGTTACTGCTAATTGCGGATTCCGGAACATAAGGCGCGGACGTTTTTTCCCTTTTTTAGACATGTTTTGATCCCCGCGGACTAATGCCCCTGCAGCGGGCTCAATTCTTAACCGTTTAGCTCGGTGGTATTGCCAGTTGATTCCGAGTGAAATTCCACATTATTGTCTGCTGTTTCCGAGCCTGCCGCGCAAGTGTCTCCGGGTATAACTAACCATACAGCGCACTTCAAAATATATGTCGGACTATAAATCTCAAAATTCGGAGCCCCCAGAGGCCTGCTGCCATGGCTGGGGGCATTATGTTAAACTGCACTGGTTTTTTTTACACCTGAATCTCGGAAATCAGATAAATATTTGGAGGTTCCTAAACAACGTGGAATTTCACTCGGAATCAATTGGCAATACCACCGAGCTAAACGGTTAAGAATTGAGCCCGCTGCAGGGGCATTGGTCGCGGGGATCAAAACATGTCTAAAAAGGGAAAAAAACGTCCGCGCCTTACGTTCCGCAATTAGTAGTAACGGCAGCGAGTCGAATCATCGTCCATTGTTGAAGTGGCTGTCGTCTTGCCTAGTAGTAGAAGGCAAGGTGCCAGTTTGCACAGCGATACTCTTGGCCAGAAACTCGATGGGGCTGCAGAAAAAAGGACAGAGAATTTGGCACGTTAATAACTTCGTCGTCGCCGTCCACGGTTAGGCTTGGAGTTACGAGTAGGAAGTACCTCGGAGTTTGAAAATAAAGATCCGAACAAAGTCCGAGCTCCAAGATGGTGATGATCTATCACTACATCGATTGCGTGCCTGCAAAGAAAATGCCCTGGACACCATTATATCTTGTCAAAAAATCTCCCAAAAAACACCTGAACTCCGAATTGAGTATACTCAGGAGCCCGCGAAAAAAAAATGTGTTCAAACGTCGTTCTGGCACCGCCAAGAGCGCCACATCCCGATTTCAAACTCCGAGGCAGTTCCTACTCGCCTGTCCTCGTAAACTCCAGCCTCTATAGTATACGTGATCTGAACGACTGTCTTCAGATTTCATGCCAGGCAGACTATAGAGGCTGAAACGAGCCTAGTCCACGGTGTGGAAAAGCGGGACTTGTCAAAGGGAGCCAGTCAACGACTCAACGTTGGCTGAGAAACCAATTGGCACCACCCAATTCAAACCCGTTGTATATTCACACACCACAACTCCACTCTCTCATACTGATCGCCCAAGAAGAAATTTGCCAAAAGTGGACACTACGTCGTTTTCCCTCCACGTCGAGGCCCACTGGCACTGTTACATCGATGCGCAGGCGACAATCTGCACTCGCGCGAGCACCACATCTGCGCGCATTTTTTGCAGCACGGGAAATTGGTGCCCTGCGCCCCACACGCGGCGCACAAAACGTTCCCCGTTCCCATCCGCGAGTTCCGCTCAAGCATGCTCAGAACCGAGTGTATCTGGGGATCCCGCGCCCTTCCCTTTCCCTTCTCATCCCGGTTTTGGGAGAATGTGGGGCTGAAGGCTGGAACCGAGTCGAATGAGCACGCGGGCGATGCCGGGGGCGAGTCACCCGGCATCGGTCGACGTGTCGCGGGGTCCGTAAATCCCGCGTACGATTGCGTGGAAGCGCAAGAGGACCTAGGGCGAGGCAGCGTAACGATGTGCCGGCGCACCAGTGCGCGTGAACGCGCCCAAGGCCACTTCCTGCGCCGTACCCCGCGGGGCGCAACTGGCTGTGAGCGCTATCTTGGATTCGCCACCCGCCGCGGGGATGGACACGGCGGACATCGTGCGGCGGCGTTGGTGCTGCAGAGTGTTTAGATGTGGGAACTCTGGGAGATAGTGAACATACTTTTTGCGGAGACGCACGCGAGCTATAATCTTCACTAGTCCCATGCGAGTGGCATGTTACGCAGAGAGTCGATGTCCGCTCGACATCAGTGTTTATATGTCCCTGCGTGGAAAGACGTAGAAGACCTTGATGGCGATAAGCGAAAAACAACGTAAGACGGCGACGAATGGCATGTCGTTATCGGTCTCCAGTGTTTTTTTAATGGGAGATTTAGCGGAGCCGCGGATGAGCTTGGGTGAAGCTATTGTTGGAAGCTTTACTAAACGCGCCTTGAGGTGGAAGTTGCCGCTTGGGTGCCGTCCAGAGCTAACGAAAATACGTAGGGTCATGTTCGGTTATTTGGAACTCTCACGATGCTGCCAAAAGATGCGTACCTGCCTCGCTGGCCACTGATTGCAGACACATCCTCACCCATCATGACGAGCAACTCTTCTGCGAGCAATCGTACAGGTGGCCGCGGCTGAGGCCAGTGGCATAAGCTGGCATAAGCTTGTTGCGGACGGCATCATCCGCACGATCTCTTAATACTCACATGCTGGATTACGTCGGCCGAGAGCCGACGAGGCTGGGAATTGCGCTGGTCAGACCGCCATGGTCCGCGATTCGGCGCGCAGAACCTATAATTATTTGAGGAGCTATCGCTGAACGCGGTCGGTGGTCGAGTACAGGGCGAAGCAGTAGCGCGCTCACGAGATTGAAGTGGTGACACGTAGGAGGCGGGAGGCGTAGGGATGACATCGAAGGATCTGGAATAAACTTTACACGTCCATAATGTGCAACGTAGTACCGGACTACAACGATAAACTCCCTGGGCTTGCCCTGGGCGTGAGTAGCGCGGCATCAGATTTGTCAATTTACACTGAGGTTGAACGACTTCAAAGGCCGTCGCACCCAGATTTTTGGAACTAACCCACGGTGATGCGAAGCGGATAGGGTGGAAGACCTCTGTCCGTGCGATGTATGCTTAACATTCCATCTGCCCGATTAACGCGAGTGAAGAGACTCACTGGTGGCATTGCGCGTGTTTTCAACGGACGGCTGCAAGGCGTATCCATCGCGAAAGGAGCAAATACGGTACGCCATGCTAGTAGTTTCGCCCCTCCCCTGCCTATGTTATCAAACAGGCACTCGTCCACGTACCAGAAGTCACAGCGACCGCCGACCAGGTCCGCGATGATGTCACACAAATACCGGGGTTACTATTCCAATGGTCCGGCCCGATTCGAGGACGGTCAACTCTACTCTTGCCTCGGAAAGGAGCGCACCCCTGGTCGCTAGCTCGGGCTAGATTCGATTAAACACTGCAGTAAAGCACGACTCACTGATAAACAGATCTTGGATAATCTGTCCACAAAGAGCAGTGTTGGACGGTTGAAGCCCTAAGGGGTGACCTAATGATACGGGTTGATTTGCCGATGAAGCTCGCAAAGTAGGCACGGCGGTTTGTTCAAGGTTTGTTAGGCAAGTCGGAGTTTGGATGTCCGATCATCGGAACTGTGATCGGAACATATCGGACCACGGAGGCTGTCCATAACCAGTGACGAATTTGACGAATCTGCTTGAACGTGTCCAAAATTCAGCTGAATCGCCACGAGTTTCAATTGCTTCCACAGCGGAATACATCATGGCCGTGTGTTGCGACCAGGCGGCTCAGGCGGGAGAATCTATCCGGATATATCGGAGCTTCGGAATATGATCCGACGCAGATTTTGATGAAAATATGATCGCGATTCCTTGGATTCACTTAATCTCGGTTCCAGATCTTTACGGTGGGGTGGGCCGCTCCGAGATAGCGGGGAGCGTCGGCGCTGGCGGTGATGCGCTGGCAAGAAGCTCGATTATTACTAAGCTACGGACAACCAGACCAAACACCCTACTACAACGGGGCTCGACTGCGGAGTCTGAAATTTGAGGCACATCAATCAAAAAATCCACCAGCAGCCAAAAGATCAGTTATAGGGCAGTGAATCCTAGTCTCGTTTCCAGATGTTATAGGGGCAGTGAATCCCCAACGCTCGCTGGCTCGCGGGAGCCATATAATCTATCCGGAGATATCGGAACCTCGGAAGATGATCCGACCCGGTTTTTGATGAAAATGTGATGGCGATTCACTGCCCTATAACTGATCTCGTCACTCGTGGCGGTTTTTTTAATCTTTTCTGCCTCGAGTTCATTCCACCATTCTAACATCTGGAGCCGAGATTAGTGGATAATTCTATTTAGCAGCCCCCCTTCTTTGGCAGCCCCCCCTTTTCGAGCAGGGGCTGCTAAATAACTTATTTAGCAGCCCCCATGTGAGCACGCTTAGACAAGATAACCGATAAGATAACCGTCAACCTTCGTAGCCGCCTCAAACTTGAATGCACTTACAGTTTATGTTACAGTCTACGCCCCTTTCTCGAAGATAAAATCAAATCCGTCATGCATGCCAAATCTCGGTCAGTGGAATGGCGCTTTTTGCCGGTCCCAATCAGTCGACCCCCACAACTCTCCTTGTCCGATGCACTCACCCAACTGAGCTTCTTTTCAACGGCAACAAGGGTGATTACATTCAGCCCCTTTTTCTCTTCGCCCCGATACTTCAATTTTGAGGTCAGTGGTCACTTCAGCCAGAGCTCGGTGCCGATGATGGAACTCTGGAACGCAGGGATCCTCCTTGCAGTATAGGATCCTGCACATAAACATTGAGTGAGCAAAGTCAATGGTAAAAGAGGTGAAACAGGCGAAGTGATGAAGATCTATCATCAGACCGGAGCCAAGCGGTCCGAAAGATAACGTCGCGTGGGGATTGCTAAATAGAATAATGTTATTTAGCAGCCCCCAAAATGCTGGCAGGGGGGCTGCCAAATAGAATTATCCGAGATTAGTGGTCCATTATGATTGACCTGATATTTATAGTCGGGCGCCGTCGTCTGGCCCCAGGCCCCCAATTCACACCACGGACGACCGGCGATGTGGGAGTTGAGTTGATTACAAGCAAAACTGTTATTATCACGTACACATCAACTGGCTGTTCCAATTGTGGGACGGTGTCAGTATAATATGCCTCCTCCTCCTCCAGTCAGTATCGAGCATGTACTATTATATCCAGTGCCTTTTGTTCATCGCTCCAAAGATTTGACAACGACAGAAATTTCTAACACCTATTTAGGCACATCGAACATGATGGTCGAATACGACATTGAAAATGTAGGTCCCCAGCCGCAGCGGGCTGCGGGCGGTTATGGATAGCGTGGCAGCGTGAGATACCGCATTCCAGCGCCTTCTGACATACATCATCTAGCATCATCTAAAGTCCTCATTCTCCGAGCAAAATGTCAGATGTTTCCATCCTATTTATTTAATTGTACCAAGGGTTAGAAATCGGACAGGGCAGTTTAACCCTCGAGTCCTTGCAATATTTCCGACGAAACCAGTTACCAGACAGAAAGGTTAAAGCAATTTCAGGCGCGTTGGAGGCTTCAAGTTGGAGTTGGAGACCACAAAAAAAAAGCCTGCGGGAGTGGGATCATGGTGCCTTCAATCACGGAACTACATAGGAACGTTTCATACAAAATTAGCGCTTCTTTCGGGGGCCTTGGTCGATCCACCGCTGTAAATATAGCTCGCGGTCACAAGGACATTATTCACAGGCGATTATGTGTCTCGCATCTCATAAACCCGGCGCCTCCATAGCTATTATAAAAGTCGAATCCCCCGGTTGCAGGTCCAAACATGTCCAACTCAGCTCCCTTACTGACACCGGTTCATTATCGAGCGCAAAGAGCAGCCATGGCTTGCTCTAATTGCCCGCAGACGTAAATCAAGGCAGGCATCCGAGCAAAAAAGTCATACTTCCCTGACGTTAATGGAATTTAGTGCATCAGCAACGGCTCGGCCCAAGATCCGTGCGAAAGATGCGCGAAGAGAGGCCTCACCTGTAACTATGTCGCGGTTGCGGAGGAACATAGTTTAACCCAATTGCAACGAAATCCGCCATCGACGGACCCTTAAATCTGCAGGGTCCGCGCCGGACACCTAATCATCAGACCCTGACAGCACCAAGTCAGTATTTCCACTCAAACGGGCCCTCGCTGCAAGATCGTACCCCAGACGCCAGGTTCGATATGCACACCCGAGTTTTTCGCCTTCTAGCATTACTCTACTGCGTAAATACCCGCCGCAGCCCCCATGCTTAAAAATGCAGAGGGTCTTATGTGCACCATGCCAGTCCTCACCCAGCTGGATCCCGCGTGTCTATGGCCCCAAGGATACCTATCGCTATCGTAAGTGCTGAGTCCCGCCGCGGCTCTCTGGGTAACATTCGGTGAAAACTAGGTGCATTTGCCCTCCAGGTCCATGTATTGTGAGGGGTCTCCCCCTTATTTTTGAATGCTACTGTTATGTGCCGATATTTAATATATCCTTGGTGTCCAACGATTCTATGGAGGGAGCAGAGGACCTTGTGGGCGCAGACAGAAAAAATGAAGGGAGGAAGGCCGGTGAAAAGTGGGTGGAGGAACATGGCGGTCGGAGGAAAGAGTAGGTGCAGAAACCCTAACCCGCAGTGGCAGGATCGGCACCACGGAATAATGCCGACCTAGTCCGTCGACAGGCACGCATGTATCGTGCATCCCTCGACGACGAAACTCTGTATATTGTGGCGGCCGACCCACTCGAGGTGCAGCGATTGGGATGAGCGGAACGATGCCTCGAAGAGGCTTTCGCCGAGGGCACGAGCTCGCAGAATGGTGTTTTATCCTGCAGGGCAGGCACCAGTGCGAAAATGAGTGAGGAGAGTTTTGGTGTCGTTCTCGCTAAAGATTTCGACGTGCAACGGCTGATCAAGAGTACTGTCAGTGGTTTCGCGACCATGGAAAACAATGCAATACCGCTGAGTCGCTGGCGCAGAAAACGCCAGTCTTTCCGACTGATCAAGCGTTTTAACAGATAGGTTTGAGGTATTTGCGAGGATTCGATTTTGGGAAGGGCGGAAAAGGGGAGCGAGGGAGGAATGCGGGCAAGGACGCCAAGTAGACCTGGGCAGCCGCCGCTGGGCTTCGTCGGAGTGCATTATCACCACGGTGTTGTTACACAGATAGAAGGTCTGGTGGAGGCTCAGAGTCGTGGATGAGATTGGGCAGTAGCAAGAAGGGCTTCGGTTGCCCCGAATTGCGTGTAGATACTGTCCATCGTTTATGACTGAGGTGACGGTTGGAGTGAAGCTTCGGAATCCGGACCGGTTACTACTTCCGATCATGATCATCAGTTGGATAAGACCCAGGATAAGGGCTAGCGTGTACCATACAGCTGATTTCAGAAAAGTGTACGGGTTTTGATCGGGTGGTGCTATTCGATTTGTGTTACCTTTATTTTGTCTCTGCTCCACTTTTATGATGTCATTGCGCTTGGCTCTTCACTCTGTGCGGCCCAAGGCGGTCGACGATGAGGGAGGTATGCAAAATGTAGATCCCCGAGCATTAACCAAGCAAACCCATGTCCCAACCCAGTCCCAGCACTCCGTTCTCCCCCAGTTCACCAAATGGGTTACGGATTTATGACGAATTGCGGAGCAAAGGAGACTTAGTGTCAAACAGAGGTAAGCACAAAACGAACAGCACCACTTGATCAAAACCCGTACACTTTTTCGAAATCAGCTGTAAATGTCCGCTGACACACCGGTTTGGTCCTGGATACAGTCGTAAACTAGGAAGCGAAACGCAACGTGATAGCGAAACACTAGCAAACAAACCCTTTTCACGCCTCCAACCACCACCCTCTTCGACTTTCTGCCTGTCCCCCCCCATTTTCAGGGCCGTAGAATTCAATGGTCCACATCTCGGACGTCGAAATCGGCTTCATTCCCCCTGTAGCCACCCAAAGCACCGAATTTCGGCTCTTTTTGCGGGATCCGAGAGCTTTTGCTGAGCACCACACACGATTATGACCTACAAGTGGTACTTCCAAGAAATTAATGTATTATGTATCATTATATGTAACATATGACCAATTTTCAGCCATCTAGAGATTAAGACGGGTGGATTTTATAATTGTGCGCTTGGGGCGGCGGCCGTCTTCCGCAGGCTCCTCTGCCTTCCTCTTGCACTGAAGGACTGGATGGTACTTTTGGTCCCTCTAGGCCTTGCCATACGCGCATAGAAGACCCTCAGTGTCGAGTGGCTCAAGTTCCGGATCAGGATTGGAGGTGTTTGCTAGTGTTTCGCTATCACGTTATTGCGTCAACACGGACACACCAGATCTTCTGCCCTCGTTCCCCTTGAAAACGGCCGAAACGTCGAGATTTTTTTGACCATATCGACAGCGCGGATCCGTCTGACTTGCTCAAGCACAAAATCGATGGAAAGATATCATGTTTTTGGCTCATAATCCGGGAAACTGTCTAATCGTTTCGCTTCCTAGTTTACGACTGTATTGAATATTATAATATTGCCGAGCTTCATGGCTGCCAAAAGCAACAGATCTCCTGCTGGCTCACCTTTTTCATGTTCCCAGGCCACAGTTACTAACCGACCAAAACCTCTGGAGGTAACCATAGAGCAACTCACGGACACCTTCAAGGCAAGGATGAATGCACCAGAGATTACTCCGCCATCGTTCAACGTCCCGCAGCTGGACCTCGAGGAGGAGATGGCAAACGCTCTGCCGAAAAATAATGTAGACATGTCCCCAAAGCGCAGCTTCTCGAGGAAAATCAGTCCCGAAGACGTCGAGTGGGCGAAGAATCACGTACGGGAGCATACACTTAACAGTGTCCCAGGTATTGATGATTTCTCGTACCGAGACATTCTCGCGATGGAGAACGACAAATTGCGGGAGCTCCTGCAAGCCTGCCTCGACAAGAAGGGAGCCCCGTCGAAATAGCTGGCGGCACTCGTAATTGGCCTGTTGAAGCGTGGAAAGGACCCTACAGATCCCGAGAACCATCGACTTGTCGTGCTGGAATGCGCACTGTTAAAATTCTTGATGCTGATACTTGATCGTCGCATTAGGGAGTATACAGAGGACGCTAAGTTGCTTCCGAGGTCTCAGAACGCTTTCAGGGAGGGGTACCGGACCAATAACAACAGCTTCTTGCTGAGAGTACTGGCGGATCGGGCCCTGGCTGAGGGAAAGACACTGCTTCTTAGATACATTGACCTGAAGAACGTGTTTCCAGCAACGAGACGGGCGGTCCTGTGGAACCGGTTGCATAGCGATGGTATATGGGGTCCATACATAGACTGGATAATGATGATGTACGACCAGCTGGCCTACATGGTATGGATGGACGGTCAATTGTCCGAAGTCTTCGTCTCACTGCTGGGGCTACTCACTGGGGATCCGACTTCTCCCAACCTCTGGAACGTCTTCCTGCGCATGCTATGGCTCGCGGTACACCCGGACAACACTCTTCTCAACGGGAAGCCCGTGACGAAACTGGAGCAGGCCGATGACTTGATGCTCACGTCCGGATCGCCTCCGGGCTTCCAAGACAAGCTGAACGACACGGCACGGCAGATGGGAGATATGGGATGCGAAGTCCAAGAATTGAAGTGCGAATTTGCGGTCGCAGGCGTTCGGCCAAAGGGGAAGCTTGAATTCACCCTGAACGGGAAGAAGCTAAAGGAAGTGTCAATTTTGAAGTACGTGGGAATCTGGCATGATTTCCGTTCAAAAGACATATACTCCAAGCACCACGAAGTCTACTCGGAAAAAGCTCTCAATGTTGCCAACGTATGCCTAGGTGTCAGCCGGATAGTGAGTGATCTTCCCCTCTGGACGCGCGGACGCTGTATATGGCACGCGTTGACCCCTATCTTATCTCAGGCGCGGACATTTGCCCAAACATAGTGGAGGCGAGAATCCTGGAAAAGGAGGCAATTCAGCATCACTATCTGAGAAGAATGCTCGGCCCTTAACGCGCGCTCAATGACGGCCATACTGTTCTCGGAGACGGGACTGGAACCCATCCGATACAGGCGGGCTCGACAACTGATCAACTACCTCCGGCATCTGGTGGTATTAGACGCAGAGGAAAGGCTGGTCGCCGATGGGCTACTGGACTTTATGGATCTCGCTAGGCAGCACAAAATCTCCTGCATCAATGATATCTGTATTGTCTTGTCAAAGCTGCCGGTGCCGATCTTCTGGGACCTACGCGAAGCAAACGCAATTACGAAAGAGACCGTGGATGGACTGTTAAAGAGCCTGACATGCTCCATGGAGGATTACATCCAGGCATCTATTCTGTCCTATAGCAAAACACGCGATCTTTTTGCGGATCGTCTAGAGTTGGTAGATAAAAAATTGGTGCGCAAGGTCCTGTTCTTCAGGAGCTACCTCCGTGTCAGCAACGAAAAGCACCGGAAGGCCCTGACCCATATCTTGCTCTCGGGCCATGCACTGGCCAGTGAACGGATGACCTGGGCTGAGCGCTATCGACCCGAATCAATACCCCAGAAATGGAGATTGTGTCGGTTCTGCAAAGTATGCATTGAGGACCCGTCCACGCTCTGTTCGGCTGCAAACACCATCCACTGCTAGAATTAAGACGATCATTCTTCGCCCGACTATTCCACTCCCTGCCCGACATGAAAGGCAAACACAGTGATGCTGGCTTATTTTTCAGGGACTTGATCTCCCGCCGAAAAACACTCTCGCTACTGGCAAAATATGCATACGACGTGCTAGAAATATACTACGCAACACCGATGCTGACTATCAACCCGGAATTTTACCGACAGATTGCGGCGGACCCCCATCCGGCATAGCAACGCGGTCTATTCTATTCTCTCCTTTTTTTCATTTCATTCTAGATTCTGCATACATGCCCGACGGGACTGCAAAGCAGCCGCTGTTGGATGAACTCTTGGCGGCGCAGGGATTTTTCCCACAGGGTTTTTCAACTGCGCCAGCCCGCCCTATCTTCGTCCGTATCGGGCAGAGAGTTTATACCAGGAAGCGGCAGCTCTCCGCCCCCCGTCGCCAGTGTGTTGTGCTCTAGGGGCATCTTGGATGCTAAGTATGGATAGCCACCCATATCTTAGCTACATGTTTGTTCTTAGTAAACTGGTTGTTCCAATTGTGGGACCGTGCCAGTATAATATATCCTCCTCCTCCTCCTAACCGACCAGTGTTGTCATGACAGACCGGGTCAGACCCGGGCAATGACAACACTGCAACCGACAACAGAGAATTTACAATTCGTAGCCGCCGAATAAAGAGACAGTATGCGCAACCATTCGGACAACAGCACTCGTTCTAGATCTTGTTTTGCTAACAGCGTTCCATATTTCCAAAATTCGAAACGGGCCCATGGTTCGTATATCTAGATTCCTTACGAAACCAATCGCGTTTCAAGAGCCCATCGCTGTTCGGAAGCCAGCGTTGCTTTTACTCGGCGTTCCGGAATGATAGATTGCGTGGTGCAAGCACTGGTTGAATACATATCTCCGTCTTTATAAGTGGGTTTCAACTGTCCGGGTTTAGCGGCCGCCTTGATTATACTCACAGTTGTTATAAGAGCTTGAATGTTCCCGCTGTTTGGCACCAACATGTCCAACTTGCCTTCCCCGTCACTCTTCATGATCGAGCGCAAAAGAGCACTTATGGCGTGCTCCAACTGCCGAAAATGTAAAATAAAGGCATGCATTGAAGCAAAAAGTCTGACTTCATCGGGCCTAACTCCATTTCTATGTAGTGCATTAGAGACGGCCCAGCCCGAGACCCCTGCGAGCGATGCGCAAAGCGAGGGTTTACCTGCGAATACGTCGCAGTCTCGAGCGAACATAGTTCAACACAAATGAACTCACCGGCAGACAAACCTATACCCCATGATTCTCACCCACGGATGGCTTCTCCTAATACACCGACCACACTGAGTCAATCCCCAAACTCATACTACCCACGCGAGAGATTCGATTATATAAACTCGAGTCTGGTCCAGCTCAGCAACAACCCTACCAACCCCACTCTTCCTTGTAACTACAATAGCATCGCACACCGCCCCCCTCGTCAGATCGACGGCCGTATAAAACAACCTTCCCCCGTATTCAAAGGCCCTCAACCGCCCATCCCGGTGGCTCCCGTCTACCAAGAAAATTACGTCAAGTTCGATCCCGGGAGTCCATGGACTAGGGGGGCACCCGCCGGTGCACGCTAGGTAGGTGTCGTTCTCGCACGACGAACTCTGGGTCACGTCTTGCGAAATTTAAGTGCATTTGCCCTGCGGGACCGTGCTATTGCGGGTCATCCAGACCAGCATATTCCACTTGATTATGGACGGTCCAACTTAGTGAATGAAATGATATCATGGATTATGTCGCATAACTGGGCGTTTGCTATATCTGGGTAACTGTGTCCCTGCCTGAATATACTGTGGCCGAAGTTTCAGCCGGCATGCGATCAAGACTTCCTGGGCTCGAGAATGGATGCTTACATGTACATACCACGGTTCCAAATATGTGTTACTCGGTCGGTGTGTCCAGGATATTGATACAATTAAGTGGCTTTATAGATACAAACAATAATGGATGCGTACGTGAATATGGAAAATGGGTGCCGTAAACAATTTGAAAAGCAAAACAGGCTACGTTATTCGCAATACAAACTTTGTCCGCAGCTCGTCTTGACCGACCAGAACAGAGACTTCCAGATAATACTAGAAGTGTGATGCTCAGTTCGAATACAGCCATTAAAACTGGGCGCCACGCACCTTAAGAGATATACCACCCCAATCGATGCTCGCCAGCATATTGCGATTCAGCGTGATGGCCCCTTTGTGGAGACCATCCGGAAGGGCGTGATGCGCCTCCAGTGACGGATGCGTCTTGGAGCTGTCCCGGTGAAGCCGGGGTCGCTTCGGAAATCCGATACACATCCCGTTGTATATGATGCGCGTCTCGGAGAACGTACACCGCGGAGGCTGGGGCGAGGACACTTCCGGTGGCAGATCTCGCGAATTGGAGGACTTTGAGGACTGCAAGGACCAGAGGGAGGTCCTCGACTTTATTCGCTTGATCATATTGGTTTTGAAGCGGGGCGGGCGAGCGCCCGACCCGGCGTCGCTCACGATGCTCTCCGGAGTGCTAGAAATGTCCGAGCCACCTTCTGTGATGGACATATGTCTGGATACGGAGATGGATATCGTGGCGTCCGTCGCGATTTCACGTGCGAGCGTCTTTGAACGAGGCACGGTTGTGAATACAACGAAAAAAGGAATCGGGGCGGTTCGCGGGAATGTTAAAGCGCTGGGCACTGTGATCTAGTAGTAAGGAAAAGGTTAAGATGGTTAAGATGTAATAGTTCTAATTATTGGAAGGACTGACTGCGCATCGGAAGGGAACAGGACGTTGAGACTTCAGGGGTATCTCCAGCCAGGAAATTCGACTTTCAGGATGGGCGTCCACGGACTGGAAGTCAGGATCTGGCCGGATGACGATGGGTATAGTTAACCTGCCAGAAAGAAATAAGATGGTTTTGATATGACGCGTAGCAGAAAATACTTGCAAGGAGGATTGATGTGTCAACTTGAGAGGTTCCCAGGTTGCCGTGACTTGGTATGATATTTCAAAGGGCATGCGGGAGGAGTCGAACGAGGAAAATGTGGGGGGGAGACTATCCCCGGCCTGCACCCTGCGCCCAAACTCGAACGAAAAAGGAAATGCGCGCATATCAGATTCCAGAGACGGGACGGTTTGTCGTCGTTTAAATACTTGGCTAAATCCAGATCTAGGAGAATTTGAATTCGAAGAAGTAACCTCGATGACGGCCGATCGGAAGAAGAAGACGTGTTTCCGCTTTCCGGCGTGTTCCAGGTACGGAAGCTCGATATCTTCCTGCGTGTAATTATAAACGACCGTCCCAGATATCTGATACACACCCAGGTTAACAGGAAGAAAGCGCGGAGAGAACCGCTTGCCGTTAAAATAACGCGACCCGATCGGCAGCTTGGGTCCACGATTATCTTCCCCCCAACAACGTCGTGGTCTCCGTAAACGGGAATCGTGCGGTTGGAACTCCAAGCGGCAGACACCGTTTTGACAGCCGGGCAGTAGAATAGCACTTCCAGTTGCGGGGACCTATGCATTCATTCTGAGAGATCCTTTAATTATACAGTATCGGATTTACCGGAAGCTTGAAACGCGCGAGTGGGTCGGAGTGTAGGGTGGGGGATCGCGGAGCGCGGAGGGAGTATCACTGTCCACTCTCGTGCGCGGACTAGCTAGGGAAATCATCGTGAAGCTGATGGGCAAAAAGTAGCCCGTCACAGATTAAATATGGCGACGGCAACCTCCGCAAGAAGGGCACGGCGGGATCAGGATTCGGACGGTGCTTCCGCAGTCAATGATCCGAACGCGGTCGCCTGATATGCAGTGCAGCCCCGTTCTGTCATTTTTTTGTTAACTGATCTTTGATGTGCAGTGAAGCTGAAGCTTGCGTGTTCATTTTGCATAATTTCTTTGCGCGCTCGGACGCTCACCAATGCGATAGGAAATTGAGCAGAGGTTTTCCCTTGAGAAGAGGCGCCAGCTTCGAAAGAACACCATAGCTTGGGAAGGCACCGGCGACTCGGGAATTGGCTCACTAATGGATGTATCATAAGTGCCGACCGTCCAGTCATAAGATTCAATATCGCAGCGCATAGAATTCGCTAGCGCAGCTGCTCGATAAACGACCACGGCCTTTGTCACGAGCCTTGGAGGATGTTGCACGAGCCTCCAGAGAAGCGACGGGACACCGGCCGCCGGGGTCAGAGGCGCCGGGAAGAACACGAACCGGATGAACGAGCAGAGGATAAGGGTGAGTGCGGGCGAAATAAATATCTCGTCGAACGAGAGCAGTCAGTATATTTGGACTACAAGAAGCAACGCACTGATCATGACTAAAAAGAACTTGACGCGCGAATTGCGCGCGAAATTCGAGTGGTTTCCCGTCCCTTGGTTGTGGCGTTGCGTATTCATTTCTAGCCACGCTGTTCGACACTTCTCAACTGCGCGATGATCGTAGGACGAGAGGCATTATAAAAAATGAACCATGGTCCATAAATAAGGGCGAGGAAAGGGATTCAGTATCCTTGGGACCAAGAATAGTTTATCACCGGTGCACTGACAGTGGTAGGGTGTCCGGGCACAACAGAATAGGGCTGCATCGGGCTTCGAGGTCGACTGCAAGTTAATGGGGCGGGTTGATGAAGATCGTCGGCGGGTGATTGGCGGCGGGTGATTCGGCTAGTAGTTGATTCTTGAAGCCATTGGAGAACAGGGGGAAAATATCTGACAATAGTGACTCCCAGTCCCAGAGCCTTCACGCGATAACCGCAGCTCCGAGTCCATTCAGTGTGCAGGACAGCAAAACTGGCGAAAGAAATTGCCGGATCTCATCAGATCCGAAATCTCCTGGGCCGCTTCTGAGAGTTGTAGACAACCAATAGAAGACTGGCGCTGACGATTTTATGAAACCAGCGGCACCCTAACAGAGGTGCGGGAGGATGGCAAGTTGATGAAGCCTTCCAAAAGATTACATAATGATCTGTGATTGACAGGTGGTTACACGCCTACCGATTGGCCACAGCAACAACACAGCAACAGATATCAGATTCCGCTTCCCTCGAACTTCACTACTGTACTATTTCGACCGAAGGTTCATCAATTTTTCACCCGAGGAGACCGACAAATTTTGTTTTCATTTAAGGCGATGTTTGCACGCATCAAAAAATCGGATATCTGTCACTGGACCTTCGGTCGAAATAGTACAGTACACGAACATCAAGAGTAACGACGCTACACCCACGAGACACAGAACGCTCGATGTGTGTCAACGTCCAGGGCCACCGCGGAGACGCATTGCTGTCGACTGCGAGTGCAGAACCCCGAGAAGCAATTGTCGTATTCGCAGCACGACGACGACGAGACATGCTACCTCAAGGGTTTAGTCCCATAAAACACCAACTATGTGCCTATTGAGCCTATGCCAGCTAGAGCTTATGCGGCCATCGCTTGCGCACATCTGGAGGTTTCCGCAAGTCGAAGTCCGACTGGTTCCTCAGAAACGGAGGATGCCTGCGGGCCGTTTCGGACAGCGAGGAGCACCGTTACCTCTTCGGAAATACTCGGAGCTCCTGATTTAGAGGGGCGATCGCATCTTGGTTTTGTATACGTCCAATGAGCGAGAATACCGGATGCGGGCACCAGAAAAGAAGCTCTCGCGCGCCACTAAATTAATCGTCCGGACTTCTGCCCGGGTCACGATCAGCCGCGTCGTGTGCCTCTAATCTCCTGCGACTCAACGCGTCTCTGCGAGCCCAACACTAGCAGCACAGCTTAATGTACATTTCACCAGCTCGAAGTGCACTCAGCTGGTCTCGCGCTCGGACCAACACCATATTTCCTACTGGCATCCGAGTTGCCAAACCTCTTTGCCAGCGCGGAAAAAACCTTTTCTCATCCAAGCCTCCAAAGCTATGCAAGCCGCCCGCAATCTGTTGCACAGATTTATGCCTTCAACCTGCCAAGGAGAACATGGTGCATTGACTGTTGCTTCGTCTCTGGCGCTGTTATCCTTTGATGTGAACACGGAGGTACATAGTCCTCCGCGGACCCTAGGGATCAATTGCTAATAGCTTCCTTCTTCACTGAAGGGGTATTAACGAGTCTAATGCAAGCTCCCATATGGAATTAATGACTTCTGGCTCGAAGCTGTCGTTTCTTCATAACTCTAATAGCCACTAACATCATGACCACTTGAAACAATGGCCACTGCTCTGTCTTCCCATTCTCGTTGGCAGAGTGCATCGTTGGGGCAGCAAGGATGGTGGTGCCCTGAGCAAACAGGTTTTTGAACCTCGTCAACAAGCTTCAGCAGACAGATATTCCCTGTGCATTATGGTTCAAGTTTCCCTGGCTATAACATCTCATTTCGTGAGAAGATTTCAGCTTTTGCTGCATTTCTGTTGCATTGTTCGAAAGGTAGTTGGGCTGTAGCATACATAGAGGCTGTGTATAGGTACAGCACCCGTACATTCCTCATTGGGACCACCGCGGTAATATATCCTCCTCCTCCTCCTCGACCATGAAACTCTCGCAGTATCACAAGGTGATCGGCGCGATTTACGGCCCTGTCCACGACTTGGAGTCGACTCTCCAAGGAGTTCAGGGCTTCAGCTGCGCAGCAGGTGACTCTCGACTCGGACTAGCTCGGACTCCGGAGTACTAGTCGTGGTCCCTAAGTTTTCATTATCTGTGCAGCTCGTAACTGCCGCTGCGCTGCGTCAGCAGGGACACCAGATAGTACTACCGGTGCGCGTATATCTTCCATTTAGTTTCAATTTTCTGATAGAAAGTACGCAGATCTTCGGGTCTTCGGCGCCGAACATGGACCTGGGGCTGCTATAGGCATCAGAGTATAGCAAAACACTGTTCGTGCACTCGACAACTCGGCTACGGAAAGCGAACTTTAAGGGATTGGAGCCGGGATTCAATATAGCTAACCGCGTGGCGCTCGAAGGCGTCGGCATGCTCGGAGAAACGCGAGCTATCTCGAGGTGTACATTGAAGATGAGATGGCATTCTGTAGTTGTGCAGTACATCAGCAAACCCTGATTTTCACCCTAGCAGGCTGTAGCAGCTGTAGTAGAATGTAGCAGCCTTGAACATGGCTGTAGTGCTCCATAGTGCTCTATAGATTTGGGGGAACTATATAGTGCTACATAGCTGGGGTAGAACTACATAGTGCTCTGTAGTTGGATAGGGGCTCCATGTAGTCCTCTGTAGTGCTCTGAAGTTTTTGGTGATCACATAGGAAATTTTGTGCCTTAATTGCCGAAAATGCCCCTCGCAAGTCTAATTCAACCTCGGTTTACAGTCTGTCACATGACTGAGGTCAAATTCTACATTAAATTCTAAATCCTATTGTTCTGGGAAATAAGTGTCAGAGTGACGTCAGGCGGAGTTGAGGAGAACTGGCGTCGAAAACGGCCTTGTGCTCGGAAGCACAGTGGGCAGGACCTAATAAAGGGTACAGAGTACCATACCTTATATCAGGTGTATGGTATAGTGATTATTTTGTCTGCATTTTGAATTTCAGCTCGCGCGAAGGTCCTCGGTTAGATTCTCACTAGTGGTAGATAATTAAATATGCCTTAGGAAGTTCTTAGCCCTCACTGATCTTGCATCCTGACTAGTCCACTTCACTTGCTTACTACTAACCTTCAGTGTTTTGAGGCCATTAACTTTTCTTATAATACCGTAGACCTTATGTTACAAAATGCTAGAGGCCAACTACAGACTGCTATATAGCTCCAACCCAACTATGTAGCGCTTCACATCTAAAGACCTTTGCTACAACTGCTATGGGCACTATACAAGCTATAGGCTACTATGAGCCACTACGTAGTGCTGTGTAGCCAACTCAGGTTTTGCTGATGTAATGAAGAAACCGAGGAATACTATGAGTGTAACGGCACTTTGCTGATCAGCTTGAGAGTGTTTATGTATTTTGTGCTCGTATGTTTTTCAACCTGTAATTTTACTAATCATTGCAGCAGTTGAGGCAAAGAGTATCGGCCTTCGCAACAGCACATGTATCCGTTTTACCTTATCCACGGCTTTCATAAGGCCCCGTGAAGCTCCACCAAAGAGTCGTCCCAAAAAGTGGCTTTTTGAGGGCGAAAATTTGGGATTTCCTTGTCCCAAAAGTGGCTTTTCGAGGCCGAAAATCGAAGAGCCCTGTTCCAGAAGTGGCTTTTTGAGGGGTATTTGGGTCGCTGTCTCTCAAGGAAGTCCAAAAAAAGGGAGGTCGGAGGATCGAACTAGATCGAACTACGAGGGAATGAGGGAGGACTGCACGGGGGAGGCGAAAATCGATTTTCCGCCCGTATTTTGGCCAAAATTGTGCACGACCCTGTCCCATAGTGGCTTTTCGAGGCCCAAAATCCCGTTTGAGAGTGGCTTTTTGAGGCCAGATTTGGGGATTTTTTGCAGGTTCCTCCCCAGCCGCGGTTTCGAGGATAACAATCTTAATGGCGGTATTATAAGCGGATATAGAGATAATTGAATATTTCTCGACATGTGACAAAAGCGTTATTATGTGACAAAAAAGTTGAGGCTGGCGGATAACATATACAAACAACATAGCCACAATTCCTGAGAATCCTCGAGAAAATCAAGTATGGCCTCAGTCAATGCTTAAAATATTGCAATTGCGTTTTCTATTGAATCCTGGACCATATAAGAAGCCTAAATCGGGATCCTTTAGCTTTATGGCACCAGGATTCAGGCAAGCCAGCACAGGTTTTGGCTGTATTCACCACAGCAAGTCCGAAATATTGCCCATCTGCTTCCGGTATTTGAGCCAGAGACTGAGACCGGGGTATTTGACCCCTCTGGTTGGACAAACTATTTTATATGTAATGTTGAATGGGTCCACTCCTTTGCTCGGTGATTTCTCCAAAATTGTGGCTATGTTGTTTGTATATGTTATCCGCCAACCGCCGTGGAGAAGATAACCCAAACTTTTGTCACTAGTAACATCACGCATAACACGGTCCGAAATTCCCGGTCAATCTATTTTCTTATTCCACTTGTAATACCACTACTGAGATTGTTATCCTTGAAACTGCGGCTGGGAAGGAACCTGGATTTTTTGGGACAACCCTTTAGTGGAGCTTCACGCGGGCCTCTTTCATAGTTATGTTCAAATGCGGGTTCTTTGTTGCCTCTTTGTGCATATTTACCTCAATTCAATTCCCGCCTCTTCTTCCTGTCTTCCACGATCCTCCTCGCGATTCCTTGGCTGCTCGTCACTTGGGCTTATTTCGGACACGCGCCCTGCGTAGAATATACCCCGAAGACACTTTTCCTCCAGGTTGGAGTCCCCCGGTGGTCAGCAAGGAAACACAGGAGAGCTTTCAAAGCGTCGCGTACTGATTCTCTTTTGCAGTTTTACGCGATCCAAACCTGCTCCAAGCCCGCTAGAGAGTCAGCTGGCGCTCTGGAGCGCGCATTGTCCGTCTCCGACACTTCAGGGCGCGATTGGGGCGCGAAGCGTACGGCGTGAATCATGCGCCGTCCCGCTCTTTTCGCGCGCCGGCTCGCTGGAGCTACCAGTGCATTGCAAAACTCGTCCAGAGATTCATCCGCCGCGCAGAGAGATGAGCCCGTTGTGTACGCGTCTTCTCTTGCTCAGATATTTGATACGCGACACTTGCGCGACACCGACAGCAGCGCGCCGTTCCCAGAACCGCCGGACCTCCGGAGACGCTCACGTCGACGGCGATGCTCTGATGACCCCACTGCACGCACACCCGCCAGCCCCCGCCCGCATTCCGATTCAATACACGCGACAGGAAGCCGATACGCTGATACCGATATAGAACCCCGATATATGTCAATGCGCTCGTCCTTACATAATCCTCGCCGCACCTCGGATACCCTCCACGCCCTTTCCATGTCGATGGGATCATCTGAATGTCCCTCCTGCACGCCCGCCCCGTTCCGGGCCCATCCGAGGCCCATGCACGCCACGGAACCCCGATATATGCGCTCGTTCTCGAGTGCTCCCCATCGGCGCGTCTTGGGACACGCTCGACGCCTGAAGGTCCAGCATGCAAAGCGAGCCCGCTGAATATCCCGACCCCCAATTCGACTTTGCAGACGACCTCTCTGCTAGATTCCCCGGAGCTGCAGTGGGTCTTGGAAAAAAAACACAGACAGAATCCACGCCGAGGAGGGCGCGCCGGAAGGGGCCCGTGGTCCCGAGTTCCCTTAGATTCACACGCACGCGAACGCGATTCTCGAACGGAAGATCAGAATGATCCTGAGAAACTTTCCGCGAGCACGGGCGGCGTGTGAGATGCTTGCTCCCCCTCCGCTGCGAGTCGCATTCGACACGTCGAATGGACGTTGCACACGATCCTGAGCCGAAACGTATCCATGCACGCCAATCGAAATACAAGGCGCACTTGCGAGTCGGAAGACGCCGTTCATAAACGCGAGAATATCCGTTACGACCTCCGGGGATGCGGAAATTGTGCGCGAATTCGAAATTAAATGGCGGTGGGGCTCGGACGCGGTTCGCAAGGAGTACAAGGACAAAGTGCTGAGCTGATCCCGCAAGC
>JARKIE010000663.1:0-31831 GCA_029378255.1 Mycena rosella | reverse complement strand
CAGAAAAATAATTAATACGAACGGTGCTACCAAAATTACGTATACATAACGGTACATCAAGGACACATCGAGGCGGACAGAAAGCACCTGCAACGCACATCTGCGAAGGAGATTAATGCAGATAGCTTAGAATACAGCAGGGCCCCAGATGGACAGAGTGACAGTTGAAAGATTTTAGCAGGAAATACACGAATCTTGGGCCTTGCTCACAAAAAAGAGGGCTGGATACAGTTCAAGAACTTGCAGGAAGACTGGAGGCAAATCTTGAGAAGGAAGCAAAGGTTAATGGGGTTGCACGAGTGATTAGTGTGGTCGTTTGCGCGAACCTCCGAGAGTCCGTGTGATGCAGTAGACTTGACACCATGGAGCTTGACGACATCTTGATGGGAAAGTCCAAAGGAGTCGGGACTCAGGACATCTTGGGGATGGATAGGAACACCAGAGAGGACCACTGTCTGCCAGAGTATAAGCATTGAGGCGGGAACATGAGGGGGAAAGGAAGGAAGGAATGATGGCTTTGAAACCAGATGACGCGCGGCCTGATGACGGAATAACCGGACGACGCGCGTCCTGATGGCGGAGTTGAAATGACTTGTCATCTTTTGTGTCGACCTCTCGCCAAAGTATCCTGGCGGTCGCCCCGGCAATGCACCTCCGCGTGGTGCCCCACAAAATCTTGGCTTGGAGAACCATGCTTCATCCTGCCGCAAAGCCTAAGGGTTATGTGGCGAGTTGGTGTCGCGTCAAAGTTAATTGAAAGGGCTTCAGCGTAATAACTTACCTTTTGCAGCTTGACTGCTATGTATATTGCTCCTCCGTTTTTTCTCCTTTCCTTCTTCCAGGGCAACCAGAGAAACAATTATAGACCACCCAGAGAAACAATCATAGACCACGATAGAAAGGGACCGGATATATAGACTGCCATAGACGACGAAAGCCACCAAAAGAGGGCCTAAAAGCCTCGAAGACCATCATAGACCACAAGAGACCACCATAATTACTGCCTGCACTTCAGAGTATTTCAGATTTTCCTGATGCACGATGATGTCAGTTTGATTTCGGCTGGTCGGGAAGGTAGCGGCCCCGGATTCCTGTAGAGAGACGATGAGCTTATGTTCCTGTACATGGTCAAGCTCTGTGTGCCATTGGGGGCTCAGGAAAAGAGAGTAGCACCATTTACAAGTCGCCGACAAATCACAAAAGTTTATTCGTTGCGAGAGCATAAATTAGATGGCGGTTTGCCCAATGTAGAAGCGGCGCAGGGTCGTGTATTATAAGTGGTCGCGGCGGTGGTGCAGTGGCTGCACAACACCAGGGAGTGCAAAGAAGATGGAAAAAGGGAAGGTAAGTTCCTCGACACAGTTGCGGCTAATGAGGGAGGCAGGGATAGACGCGTCGGTGGAGGCAACTTACGCGGGCCTTCGGGCCGCTAGTCGATGGCTATGCTAGGCGGTGCCTAGACGGCCTAGGCCATCATGATCTGGGCCGATATGTCCAACTAGCCGCATATAGACAGCTGTCAGTGTCGCTAGATCATGCCGCGTCTAGGGACCGGCTGAATGCAGTGTATTGGACGGCAGCACTTATGAGTCCAATGTTTAACCGAGCTTAAGCTTAAACACTTAATCTCTGCATCGGGTTCGGTTTAGTCTTTAAATGGCTACAACTTGATACTCGGGACTTCGCATGTTGCCGGTTCGGTTGAGCTAAAAGGTCCGTTTCTCAACTCGATGACTTGGAAGTTGGAACATGAAAAGCAAGAAGCAGTCAACTGAAGTTTCAGAATCGTGGGTCTTTTCTGCCTGGTATTATCCTGGCTGACCTGCATACTAGCTAGTCCTCGATTTGTCCTCGATGCACCGCTAAACGCGAAGACAGAGTGACGATCACGAAACGATGCCGAAACTTGCCGGGCGGTTTCGTGATCGTCGCCACGTCAAACGTGTCGCTCTCGTCAAGCGTTCATCCAACCGCCCTCGCCATGAACGAGCTAGCACAAGAACTGGCTGACCAGGTCATCGACTGGGTCGCAGACGAAGGTTTGATGCACATGCGCATATGCAGCCTCGTCTGTAAACGATGGCTCCACCGTACCAGATGCCACCTCTTCTCGACCGTGCTTCTGACCACGGAGAACCTTCGCGCCTTCATAGATCTCGTCGAATCCTCTTCCCTTCCGATTCTATCCTTCATCCGACACTTGAAACTGCAATATAATGGCAGTCCTCTGGATAATACGCTTCTGGCCCGGGCCCATTTGTGCCCAAACCTCACCCGGATCAGGATTCTCATCACAGGCCACAGTGATAATGCGCGTTGGCTCGCTAATCAGAGTCTTCATTCTCATCTGCGGTCATGGGGCGACGCATCCGGCTCCCTTTCACATTTGGAACTGGTCCTTCATCGTCCAAAGACAATATCAGTGGGCACCCTCACCGAGATCGTGTCGTGTATTCCCAAGATGGGCACACTGGCAATGAAGGGTATCTTCTTGGCCGAAAGCATGACGAGCCTCTCATTCACTCCGTGTTGTCTTGAACACTTGGTTCTATCCAGTCCCGGCGGCGCCCACGTGCATCTCTCCTGGCTGCGCGCCTTCCCTGTGACCCCAATCCTCAAGTCTTTGGAATTCTCACCACCACGTAGCAATGACGATGCGTGGACCCCTGTTGGGGCATATTTCCAGCATGCGGGTAAGGGACTGCGGTCCCTAAAGGTTGGTCTCATATACCCGCAAAGTCAGTTCCTTCTCCTCAAAACATGATTCATTTCGCTGATTATGTATGTACCCCTCATCTTTTCATTTTGACAGCGCTGAAGGAACATTTTTGCAATACACGCCGAACCTCGAGAATTTAGTGTTCCGGGTCGAGAATCCCGCCGAGCTCCTCGAAGTCCTGCAATCTCTCCACGTATCTCATGCATGGATTGTCATTGAGGTGCGGGTGGATGGACCTCCAGTTGGGGACGATCCTATTCCTTGGAACGCACTTGACACCCTACTGGCGGAGCCCCAATTCCTCACTTTGAAGCGGTTTCGTTTTATACCTGGACTCTCAGGGCTCGGGTGGCCTTGCACATACCAGGCTCTTAATGCCCTCGCCAACATGCGCGGGATCCTCATCTGAAATTTTTGGTATGTCTGAAACGTTGAATCACAAATTGCTAATATTGTTATTCCAGCACAAATATCGCGCTCGCTGCGAAGGAGTAGACGGGACGCATATATACCAAGACGCCGATGTTTTGTCCATTTTATATGATGTTTTGTTGTCTATCCTGGAAATATTCGCGCCCACTGTAGCGTTTGTGTTCCACCATCCCAGATCCGTTCCACGCTGCCGAGCTTTCATTCAAGTCGGTGTGAACCCATTTGTACCAGCCTCTGCAGAGTTTTGGAAGACCGCGTAGTTTGAGCGGATGTGCGATATTACGAGTACTTATAGTAATCGTTATTTAATCAATCGACATGAGGTTTTTCAGGTCTCGGTAAAATGTCCCATCTCAAGATTGCAATGCAAAATAGGGGCTGTGCTATTGTATTTAGTGCTGTGTTGAAGGCATAATAGTGGCTGTCCTTTAAATCTGCTTCAAATTTTGTGAAGACGTAGTGGCTGTGTTCCTGCTTTGTAATTAGGTGCCAATCGTCGGCTGCGTTCGAATACCGCCAGGTGTCTTTCTTTTTTACACATTTTCATCCTTGCCTCTCTCGCGCACTTGAGCAGTTCTTTTGAGCGGAACATTTTCGAAATGCTTTCTTTTTGCCCCCATACAATTTTCAGTGTGCAAATTGACCTGTTACTTCTGGTTTGCATTAAGTCTATGTGGCTGTGTCTATCTGTTTGGTCTCGGCGGATTTCCCCGCGGCCCTCCACCCTTCCAGATTCGTAATGTCAACTTAAATCAGGCCGGCCTACCATTTGTATATCAGATATACATGCCTACCCAAAACTGGCCAGTGTCCGGCCATGTACCGGCATTCAGGTCGATACCCGCCAAAATCTGT
The DNA here is from genome assembly GCA_029378255.1 of Mycena rosella. Classification (NCBI taxonomy): domain Eukaryota; kingdom Fungi; phylum Basidiomycota; class Agaricomycetes; order Agaricales; family Mycenaceae; genus Mycena; species Mycena rosella. Next base: position 27,825 of record JARKIE010000663.1, on the reverse strand, counting down.
CGTGGACACGTGCAACTTTCTCACGGTGTTATGCTTGGCTGAGTTGATTTTTTTTTGTGGTCGCAGATCTCGACTAGTCTCTAACAATTTTAGCCAGATGTTCTTTAATGTGACTTTAATCATTGGACCGACCCATTTAGTCCATGGATTCATCAGGGATAAAATACAGCCGTTTGCATAATTCCGTGAAAACCCGAAAAAGTGTCGTCACGTGGATGATGCCGAATGCTATCGAGGAATTCCCGATGCACCAACTTCCCCCAATTCCGACCGGTTCATTCAATGAACACAAAGAAGCTTGCATTATCAACCCCCCCCTCTGGGGATAAAATGATGCTCCCGGCAAGTCTGAACCCTGACACATCGGCAAAACTCGGCAGAAGGTATGTGACGGCGCAAAACTTTTTATCGGGTTTTCATGGACTTGTGCAAACAGGTGTAAGTCACTGACACATCCCCATTTCATCTGACACAATCACTTCTGTGTCAAGATGTGGTAAAAGTTGTTGTACAAAATCTGAAAGTGGTGGGATAAAGATAATAAAGATAATAAAGCACAATAAAAGTTGCCGAAAGTTGCCGTTCATCAGCTTACATAAGCCTGATATCCCACATCACCAGATGCCCTCCAGGAGATGCGAACACCCATCCTATCCCCTTCAAAATTTCGAACTTGTGGAATGATTTATTTTGAAAATTTCCAAGCCCTCAGAATTGATATCGGCCAGGAGGTTGGAGAAGAAACAATAAAACAAGATCCATTTCCCGATACCACTCCGCTAATTCCCAGTGGAGTTTGACTTCGGATCAAATGGCATCCTCCCCATTTGGGGCAGCCAGATCAAGTGGCTCCTGTCTGCCTCCCACATCGCCGTGTGATGTGGAATACTGTTCAGAATCACTGAGGGAGTACTCTCAACCATTTTTCAGCATCTCACAGGTTTATCTTTCAAAATTCGGCCTGCCAGCAACAATTGTTTCTTCTCGGTGTTCAGCGGATCCATGGTGAACAAGGCCCAGATTTGCAGTTTCAGATATGATGTGTTCTATGCTTCATTCCCTACATTCTGACTGTCTCCGACAGCTGAAATCTTCCCTGGTGGGCTGTATCACTACCCATTTGATGGTTTGTGGATTCTGGCTAATCTCTGGCATTGCCTTCTCATACTTCTCTAGTATTGCAGAGGTCAGTCGTACATCATCCAGTACCATCTAAGATGCCATTCACTAGAAATCCTCGTGCACAGAGTATAGGGAAACACCGAGAAAATAAAATGCAACACCCCTGGTTTTCATCTTATGGCAAAGGTAGGTTTTATTGTTTCACCCATATAGTGGCCTTAACATACTTTTAAGGACGATATCTAGACACTGGTTGAACATTTCAAGTTTTTCAGTGAGAAAATTCGTAAAAAACTTTACCGATTTTACAGGAATTTCTCACTGAAAAAATAGGTGAAAAACTCAAAATCTTTACAGGACTTTTTGATTCACAGTCACTTTTTTTCACCAAAAGCAGAAAAAGTTCTGATAAAGTTTTGAGTTTTTTCACCTACTTTTTCGATGAAAAATTCCTGTAAAATCGGTAAAAGTTTTTCACCAATTTTCTCACTGAAAAACTTGAAATGTTCAACCAGTGCCTTTCGAGTTGTATTTAATTGTCCGAAGGTTCGGGTCTGAAGCTCCTTTCAACTCTCTCTCAGCCATCACCACCAGTTAAGTCAGTGATTTTGATGCCACCACAACCACCACCACCAGGTAAATTTGTGTTTTTTAATGCCATGCACTTTTGAATTGTATTTCAATCCCGGAGGTTCAGGTCGGAACCTCTTTCTAGCAAATTCTACTCTCCACCAGGTCAGTCTTTGTTTTGATTCCATGCACTTTTCAGTCAACTACTCCTAGAGCTCTGTCGCTGGAGGAGTTCAGACCACGGTCGGCAAACACAACAAATCTGCCTCCTATTTAGCGTGGTAACTGACAATGTACATCCAATTTCCCCTTCTATAGAGCATACTTGCCTACCTTCTTGGTTCAGACCGAGCCAGGACTACTTGTCCTAAGTCGCCCCAATCTCGATGGTGATGGTTCGGCCGACGATATATTTGTGTAGCATACGACAGGCAGGTGGCCAACATGGTGTGCACCCTAGAATCACAAGGCATGGATCCCGAAATATGTAGGCAATCTATCCTTCCTTTATTTTCGGCTTGCTGAGAATTGATAGCAAACAATGGGATCCTCCTTCACACGGACGTAGAGCGCACCATTGTGGTTGGATCCGCGTTTTTCGCAACTGCAACACTCATTGTCTTGGACAGAACCGATACTGATGTAGAGATGTTATATGTTTTACATGCATTAGAATACAACACCGCTCTGACAGATCCGCTCTAACTATATACCTATCTCACAATATTTACTGTATAACTCTAGATTCTAGAAAGGAAAAAAAAAAACCATAAGTGCGAGTTTGCCGGGCCGTGCCTCGGCCTTCACCCCCAAGTTTTGAAGTTAATCAGCAGGGACTCACGCGGTCATTCCCAACTTAGGCCGAATTTTGAGGTTTGAACTCCGAGGAGTATAAAGTATAAGTAGGACGGCGAACGCACAACGTCAGACCGCCACTGGTAGAACCTTCGAATCCGACTCGAGTCGAGTGACCTGTTGGCTGGCTGCAAAAAAACCGATATGTGGGAAGGCAGGCCCGCCTCCTAGCTGCATGAAGTTCCGACTGCCTGGAATGCACGCAGTCGTTTCACCTTTACCTTTTCCGGTCTATAAATTAAAACTATATGGCTGAACCGAGCGGCTCGCCGAAGGAGAATGCGCGACGGCTGCACCAGGACAAGCGAGGATAAGAGGAGATAGGGCGGAATCACGGACCCATTCTAGGCTCTAGCAAAAACCCCTATCAAGCAGACTCGTCCAACTGTAGGCAAAAACAACGGCCACCGTCATATGCCTCCGGGTGGAATCGAACCATCGGCTCTCCCAATCGCACGTAAATGACCAACCAAATTGGCCGGAAAGAGCCTGCCCTACGACGGCTGGAATGCGTCTCTGAGCCGCCGCACATGGCTGAACGCAGTTCAGTTGAGTTAGACTTTGGTGCAGTCCGAGATACGCGAAGTACGGGCTGACTAAATTGAGAACAAAGTAGATAACATGCAGTACGAGTACCAACCAGCTAAAAAAATTGAACCCGCGCCATAGCAGGCTCTAAGGGTGAAAAACATCCGGTCGGACCTCAGGCGTGACAAAAAAAAGTTCCCCATCTGAACGACATGCCTCCGGGTGGATTCTGGATTCGAACCACCGGCTCGCCCAGATGTTGCCGTCACTCGGAAGTTGACGGAAGAGCCTGCCCCACGACGGCTGAGACTGCTGGTTGCGAGGCTGGATAAGACGTGGTGCACTCCTACTATGAGGCCGTGACTCCGGAGTCCGAGTTGAGCAAGTTGAAAATAGATTAATAAGGCTGATTGTACGCCCTTTATATGGCCCGAACCGCTCTCGCGAAAGGTGGTCCAAATTCCCTTCGCTGCCAGGCTTCAGATCTCAAACAAAAGCCAGTGTCCTCATATGCCCCCGGGTGGAATCGAACCACCGGCCCTCCCAAAAGCTTGATGTCAACGCTGAATTTGACGGAAGAGCCTGCCCTATGACGGCTTGAATACCCCGCTGAGAGGCTAGATATGTGGCCAAATCTGCGCGCAGGAAGGCTCGCCGCCTAGCTGCGTGATATTCCGGCTGCCTGTAAAAAATGCACGGATCAGTCGCAATGTTTATCTTTTCCGGTCTTTATAAGTTAAAATTATATGTATATGGCCTGAACCGAACGGCTCACCTCAGCTGCATCCGCTGCGACGGCTCCATCAGGGCAAGCGAGGAGAGGAGGGGAGAGGAGAGGAGGGGGCGGAGTCACGAACCCATTCTAATTTCTAGCAAACATCAACAGAAAGCGGGTGCAGGCCGAAGTTCGAAGTTCGAGGAATATAAAGTATGGATACAATTCCATTCCGCCGATTAGACGATATAGTAAGTTAGGTATCCCGAATGAAAATAGTGTTGCGAGGAAACAGTACAAGACCAGCAAAGGATCAGAGCAGGATCATCAGAGTCAGAAGACAACGTCAGCCTGCCGCTGGCTGAAGGACGTCGGTATCCGCGTCTGCACCCGAAGTCTCCGACGCCAGCGCCCACCGCGCGACGAGCGCGCTCAGGACCGCGCGCGCGTCGTCACTGACGAGCGCCGGCGCCACGCACAGACGCTCGAGCGTTGCGGCCACGTCGGGCAGCTCCGCGAGCCAGGCGGGGGAGCAGTACGGGATCGGCGTCGCGTTGTCGTCGACGAGTGCGCGGAACTCGGCGTCGGCGGCGGCAATGTCGCGGATGGCGTCTTCTGCTGTTAAGCTTGTTTTCAGCGCCTCCGCGGCCTGCGGCAGCTTCTCTTGCAGCGCCGCAAGCAAATCGCACAGCCCCACCACCGCGCCCCCGATCCGCGACAGCGCCGCCTCGTCCGCCGCCGCGGCGCGCAGCACCGCCGCCATGGCGCGCGGCTCGACGCGGGTGTCCAGCAGCATCGACAGGAAGCCCACGACACCGGATATGGCTGCGCTGGTACTCGTGTAGATCGCGGGCGTGCAGCGCGCGGCCTGCGTGCGGATGTAGACGATCCTGATGTAGAGGGAGTAGCCCTGCACGAGCTGCGGGGCGGCAGGGTCGAGGGGGGGGGTGGCGAAGGTGGTGGGAGTGGGGACCGGATGGCGGATGGCGATGCCGGCGGCGCGTAGGGCGGTGAGGTGGCGGTGGACGTGCGGCGCGAGGCTGCGTGCCGTCAGTGGGAGCAACTGATGCATAGCGGGATACGCACCCTGCCGAGTCCTCCCCTGCGAACTGGAACGCCTTGGCAGAGATGCCCCGCACGATCTCGCGGAAGGCAAAGCAGACGGCCGAGAGCGTGTGGTGCGCGTGGAGGTGCCACTCGACGTCGTGCGGCGAGACGACGACCATGTGCACGCTGTGCGCTGTAAAAGAGGTCAGGAACGGTAGCGGAGAGCGGGGGGAAGTGGGCGACTTAGGACATGAGCGAGGATGTTGAAGAGGAGCTCGGTGGGCAGCGCGAAGTGCGCGACGGGTAAAGGCATGCAGGCCGCCGTTGTTTGCCCTTGTTGATCATGGCCCTCCGCTGAATTTGGCGTCCAGATTCAACCAGGCTCAATTTCAATTACTGGCCGAATTTGGTATCTGGTCTGCCAGAGATGGAGGAAAAAAACATCGGTCTCCTGCCATTGGTGGTGATCAGGCAATCAGAATTTTAGAGAGCCTGTAAGAACGATGGAAAGTTTTCTCGACATTTTATTCGGATGGCTGACAGCTGAATGGATTTGGTGCACTTTCCATGGCAGCTCGTCCCGCAACGGGGAGTTCCACGAATAACCACATAATTTACAGCTAGTCCGTCAAAGTTGCCCCGGATTCGCCTGTTGACGCAGACTGATTTGTCTCAATTTGACCCAACCCTGGCGGGACCCAGGTTAGGGGCGAGCGAACCACCGGCTCTCTCCCATTGATGTGCCTACTTAGCGTATAGTACAGCGAGCCTACCCGCTTTCATAATCCGCTGCAGGGATGAGCGCTGAATACGGGTGAGTCAAGTTGAGCGAAATACCGGAGGCATCGGACGCGTTTTCGGATTTTTATATGGCCTAAACTTTGAACGGCTCGGAGCCTGGTCAATAAAGAATGCGACATTGCCCTGCGGCTATCAATGTGGGGTGGCGATGTAATTGTGAGCCACCGTTTCGACGCAAAACACGATTCTGGGGTATGCCTCCGGGGCTCCACCATGTTTTCGACGTTCTTGGCTCGAGGAGATCAATGAAAGCATTTACGAATTCTCCCACAGAGCTCGGAGCACGGCGGCAGACTGGGACCTGTGGCTATCGATGTCGTACGCCCACAGCGCCGGGGGACGTTGGTAGTCGCGCACTGTCAACAGTTGACCTTCCACGGGTTGTAGGACCCGCCCATGATAGCTGCGAATGTCCACAGTGCAAACAACGGGCTCCAGCGTTTTGATGATCCGCATATGAAGCACCCGGCGGCCGGTGAACTCGGGTAGCGTCGACCGCGGCCTCGGTTTCCGTCCCGAGGTGTTTCAACTTGAAGCTTATCTTATTCCGACTCCTCAATGTAACGACGAGTCTCCGAACAAAAAAAATGCACTAATACCTCGCCGGTGCTATTATTGCAACAAGCGCTCTAGCTCAAGCGCTGGAAAGTCAGTTGTCCTCCCACGTCAACGCGTCAACGTCAACACAACGTCAACAGCTGTCTGGCAGTGTCTACATCGATTAGCTCTGCCTTCACGCTCGCCCCCCTCTCTCCCCCCCTCTCCCCCCAGTTTCTCTCGAGTCGATGTTCAACAACAGTACCGAATTCCAGTTCCAAGGTGGAAATTTCTACAATGTTTTCGGCGACGTGAACCTCGAGACCCACCAACACCTCGCGGTCCAGCCTGCACGATGCGAGGTCGACTTTTGCGCTCGAATCTGGCTCGACTGATGGCTATAACCCTCGCGAGTTGTCGAGTCTTATGAGGACCCTCGTCATGGGAGTGGGGTGAGGCAGGCGCCAGAGGGTGCATTTCAAGTGAAATCTGGTTCGCCTGCGTCTCACACATACCCCAAAGCTGTCTCTTTTCGCTCGCGTCCGCTATTGAGCAATTCCTCCAATCGTGGGAATCACAATTACTCAATTAGCTCAATCCGAAAAGTTAAGTATACACAGCGGAAATTGCCCGGTTTACGTGCGGCCGAAAATGAATCTGAAACCTATTGTTTCAGTAGCCGGGTCACGTGAATTGCCTTATATAGGAATTCACGTGACCTGATTACTGAAACAATAAGTTTCAGATTCATTTTCGGCTGCACGTAAACCGGTCAATTTTCGCTGTGATACCTGAGTCCGTAGTATGAGAGTAGAACTGCGTAGATCTCGGAGTTGCCGAAACGAGTTGATAGATGACAGGCCGGTACCTTTCTGGTTGTTTCTGAGGCACAGCGGTGTGGACCTCGGCCACCGTGCTGCTCAGCCTGCTCGCCTCCACTTCAGGTTGAATTTCCTTCAGTCACGACACGCGCCTCAATCGTGACCAACGGGATCGCGCGTGCTGCCTACGCGCCCTGTCGCCGCTGGCCAACCGCTGACGCGCCCAAGACGCGTCCCGACCAGGACAACTCGGCATATGATGATCCGAATCATGATGCCTTGCCGGAATGCCGAACTGACCAGCGCTGGCGAGTTCGTTAGCGCCCTTCCTTCCGTTCGCACCTTCTGGCCCGACGCCTTACCATTCCTCTCTCGACGTACATAGGGCCTGTACGACTTACATCTGCACCGACCAGCCCCTCGACGACCGACCAGCCCCTCGACGACCGACCAGCCCCTCGACGACCGGCGCCTGACTTTGATCGAGGTGCCAAACTGGCCAGGAAGGCAAGGTGCCAGGCCCGCGCTGTACTCAGGCTTCAGGCCGTCAACGCGATCCATCCCAGGGCAGCTGTGGCCCCATGGGCCGACACGTTGATGCTCTCCCTAGTACATGCTCTTCCCCGTCCTGGGGCAGCTCCTCATTGTGTCCTTCCTCCTGCTTCAAACGAATCGCAAGACCCTAGTGACTGTGCTGAAGACATGCACTACGAAGTGTGTATGCTGCTCGTGCTGGAGAGTGGGGTGAGTCCGGGGTTCGTCGCCTGCCTTCTTTCTGTGAATGAGGGAGTACAGGGATCTGCGTGCTCTCGCCCACGACGGGCACACCGTACCCGACATACTTTGGCCCCTCCTCTCTGGGGTACTCACTTCCGATGGACGCGCTGCCGTCGCCGTGTATTTTAATTGACTTATGGAATGACTCAGTCAACGGTAGATATTGTGAGCGTAATATACTAGTAATCTATGAGTTGAAGTAACTGAATGCTCTTGATGGATACTGAGGGTGGGGAGGTCGTTCGCATGGGAGTGGGACATGTAGATAAGACATATCCTCCTGCATATTTTCCGTACCGAGTGTGCTCGGGTCAAAAGGATACTCGGGGAGTCCATAGGTAGCTAGATATTCATCCAGGCTGTCGCCGGCAGGAAAATACTCTGGCTGTTTGTCCGAGTAGTTCGTGTAAGCGGTGGAGGTGTCGAAAATTTGAGGGTCTACTGGGATGTCCCAGGGCCCGAGGGTGCGTGCGAGGTCGTCGTAGGCATATCCATGGGCAGGGGGCACACTGTTCGTATAGGTCTCCGGGACGACCTGCATCCCCTGGTCGAACCAAGATGCTTCAGGGGGTTGCTGCAGAGGGGCCAATGGCTTGTTTGTAAATAAGGGCATTGCCGGCGCAGCCCGTGAAAGTCTCGTTGTAGCTACAGGCGTATCGGTCTGGGGCGTTGCTGTAATATCACGATGAGAGGCTGCCAAAAAAGTATACCGTTCATGTAGCACGTACCTTGGGCCACCGACTCAACCCGTGAAGGACCCATTTCGGTCCCCTCGAGCTGTTCATCTGTGAGTGCTTCACGGGCTGCGACACGGGTCTGTACAATAACTGAATGGCATCAGTACTGGGAGAAATAATAAGAGAGAGACAAATAATCACTGTGGCGATTGAGGGAACGCTGTAGCCGTCGAAAATGTGTCGCCGTCTGATCTCGCGAATATATACCTTGTGAAGAATGCAATTCAAGGGCACCCATCGCCCTGGCGTCGTACTGCATCCCCCGCATGATACCTCCAAGCATGGTAAGATTCACTCCATCCCGATTGATATTGCGATGGGCTTGTTCGTTCCCATTGGTCGTCGAGGGTGCCGACTTCCAGAGCTCAATGGGAATAAGACTTGAAGGCTGATAAATAGCAGGCAGTGCGAACTTGCTGCCGATCCGTTTATCTTTCAGCCATGCTAAATGGAACACAGTAAGCATTTGGAACCATTGAAGAATGTGAGACGAACCTTTAGCCTTACGCCCACCGTTCTCAATGATCTGGAACGCGCCTTCCAAATCGGGATGGACTTGCGACGATGATAGACTTAACATCGCGTTGCGTACTTTTTGGGTGGTGTAAGGCCGTAGTTCGTCGATGTTGCGCTTGTAGTGGGTCGTACAAAATCGCAAAAAGTGTCGGAGCTGGTCATAAGGATCCAGTGTTCGCAACAGCCGAGTCGGCTCCAATGGGCAGTAAACATCGCCAAGTTGGGCGCACAGCTTCTGACAAAACATTCCTGCACCTGGGAGATTTCAGTTGGACGAGCAGCGAGGAGGGAGCAGATAATAAGATACTCACCTAACGCTTGTCCTTTGTGAGCATCAGTGATCCACAGCTCGAACCCCTCGCCGTGGATATGTCGAAAGCGACAGGGAATACCGGTGTCACCGTGTGCAATCTCGAAGATACGCGTGAACAGGATAAGATGAGCTTGAGCAGACTGGGACGTCGTGAATGCTCGGGTGCCAATCACCGCTACAATGTATAAGTCAAGGGTTGCCATCAGTAAAATGTGTCAACATACATTTCATGCGGTCGAGTTCCCACGTCTCCATCTCGAATTCTTGCCATTTCCCATTCAAACGTTTGAAGGCAGTGTCCAGCGAAAGTTTTTTCGAGCGCATAAGGAGGGCGGACATGGATCTTAACATGCAAATGACTAGCTGGAAGGTTTTGCCGTCCTCGATGGTATGTGTTTCAGCGCATCTGACATATTGTTCGTCTTCAGGGAGTTGGCGGTGTTGGTCTGCCAATAACTGTGCACCTGAAAACACAAAAACCTTTGAGTCTGGCACCTATACAGAATGAATATCGCCCACCTTCGAAACCCGTACCGCTGGGAAATAAAATATCTCGGAGTTCATCAATGTAGCGCCTCACATGGTCCAAGTTTCCAAAGGATGGATGGAGCGCAGCAAGAGGGGGGTCAAACGGCTTATTCCACCTCAAAGCGCGTCGTAAATTCCCCATGAATCCGGAGTCAATCATTAGTTTTCGGGGTGTCGCATCCGCAAGCTTCCAATCCAGTTCAAGTAACAACGACCGAAAGACTTCTAGCAGCGGTGGAGGTGTTTTGACCGGGTGAGGGTCTGGATGCGAATGGGGATTGCGGCAGACAATTACTACCCGCGGACAATCGGCTAGTTCGTATGGGGTGTAAATGTCGAACGTTGCACTGCAGTTGCCTTTAGGGCGCTCAAGTACCCCTCGTGCCAGTCGGCCTGTTTCCGGGCGATGCCAATGCGCTGGGGACGTGCGCGTCAGTGGCAAGTAACGAATTATGAACTCGTGCAGTGCTCACGACATAGTTGTTTTTTAGCTGAAGGAGCCGCGGCAAAGGAGCACGGGGCACGAGGGCCGTATCCGAACTGTCGAGCCAATTCCTCGCGCTCGTCAATCACGCGGCTGTCATTTTCAAGTAAAGCGCGTAGATATGGAATGTCGAATTCATCAAGAGTTCGGAGAATCAAGTGGGCTTTATCGGTTATTTTGCGATACTGTCATCTGGGCCACAGTTTGAAAAGAACGATAAATTGGGAGGACGACTTACTGCAGGAAGGATCTACCATATTCGTCGAGATGCAACCCAAGTTTGCCTTTGCAGGAGGGCCGTGAGGACTTCCGGCGCCGTTTATCCTTGATGACTGTGGTGCCGGTCTCGGATTCGGACTGATCGGACTCTGATGCAGACTCATCATCATCGTCGTCCAGTCCGGTCAGCCCAATGTCCTCGCCGTCCTTCTGAAGATCGAACCCGCAGCCTTTGTCGACCAGAGTGCAATAAAACGCAAGAGTCTTAAGAAATATCTCTTTCTTGGCCTCCCCTAAACTGTCCAAACTCAACGAAGGAAGCGGAAGGTCATGAAGAGATCTGGCCGAGCAGCGCTTAAGCCTTTTGCCTACCAGAAATGAATATTAACTTATCGCACAAGCGCACGGATGTAAAACGAAACACACAAGTCACTTTCTTATGAGTACATGAGGCCGGCGTCCCGTCACGTCCTACGAGAAGACGCCCACAGTACACATGAGGCTCCCCTCCTTGAGAATCTCCGAGCGAGTACTGGAAACTGTCCTTTGGATGGGAGAAGTTGCGGCGGTCCACTGAAAACAGGTGTGCTATCGAAACTCCTTGGCCTGTCCCCGTTTCCGGATATTCGACGATTGAACCAACTGGGTGTTCAGCGAGTGAGTGGACATATGTTTGTCGGTTAATGCAATCGTAACCACGCCGGATTTCTTCGGCTGTAAACGGCCGAGCAGGGGGTGGAACATATAGATAGCCTCGAACAGCTGGAGAAGTTGCAGTCGGAGGAGTATGCGAAAGGACGCGGGTCACTTCCAAGAAATCATTGTCATCAGAATTTGTTGCCGTCGTCAAGCCGACATCCGCAAGCAGCTTTTGGGCCTCCACCACAGCGGAGAGCTGCAAATCGGACAAAGGCATTCGGGACAGTGCTCTCTCTCAACTCCACTTATTATTTGAAGGACTCAGCGTGTTCGCCCCGACGTACAATCTCCCCTTTCGGCGTTTTGCGGCATGTCTGGGCGGCGATTCAAGCGGTATTATGCCTCCAGGTAAATTTTCTCTGTCTCTGAACCTTCTGTCGCTCAAAAAAACTTCAGGTACAAAGGGAGGACAAAGAGCTCTATGTGGCACTGTCCGGCTGTAAGTATGTCGCTGACTGGCAGCCATCTTTTTTGTGCGATAATTTCGCGATACAGAGCCCAGCCGATTCGAAAATGCAGGGGTCTGAAACGAAAATCTGGGCCACGGGCGACCATATAAGCTGACGAGTTCGACGCTTTCCCCTAGCCCCCCGCCCGCTGTGTCCTACCAGCCCTAACTTTGCGTCGACTGTGTGTGCCCCTATCTCATCTTCTATCCCTCGCACTGATGTTGAACGAGTTAGTTTCCACGCCCCGCCTTCCTTACACGCGCTGTCTCCCACCCCGCCACCATGGACGAGGATGCTCTTGCAGAGTACCAACAGAAGAGCCCCGACATTATCGTGTATTCACGGCTCGTTGAACGAGTTGTTACCCTTTACTGGTGAGCTTCATTAACTGCTTGTCTTGTTCCCTCCGTTTAACCAGCCAAAGGCCTACATTCAAAGGAACGAAAATCCTCGACACTGGAATCAAACAGTACGAGCGCACCAGAGGCTTGTTCATCGAGTGCTTCTGCGCGTTCAGTTCGGATGTGAACCATCCACGATCGTGCCAGATCGTTGTGTCGGAAATGACTAAAGAGGTGCACGGGTTCTGTCATTATGATAAGCCGAGGTGTTCGTTCCACCGTATGAAAAGAAAATGTAAGTAGATTGACTCGTATTTCAATCTCTCCTAATGTTGCGTAGCAGCCTATGCTACTAGGCGCCATAGTTCGCCCTACGTGCGCATCCAGAAGGAGATCCCCACGTCGAACTCTCGATATGTGGAGATCGATGATTTCCATCAGTTGCATCGTTCTCAAGCCCGAACGGCGCCAGCCCGCATCCCTGCTCAAAATACGATTGCTGGTCCATCTCGTCTTCCGATGGAGTCTGTATCCCACCCTGCCCCCTTTCCGCTGGATCTCACAGGCGATCGCATGGACGGCAAGGAAGCCAGGTATCTTCGCAAGCTGATTGCCGGCCAGGGTATTTCTCCAGACGTTTGGGACGGTCTTGCCGAGCGATGCTCTAAATGCAAACTTCTTTTTACCTGCAGTGCACTCAAGGATCACATCAAACGATGCCTTGGAGAAGTTGTAGTACTATGAGCGCCTTCCTTGGCCCCGGCGTTCCTCAGCGGGACCGGCCGTGTAATCCTACCTACCTACCTACCTACCTTACTCCTTTCTTGAACCTTCAAAAACTACTCTACACTATAGACCCCGCCTTAGATTTTCTACAATAAAAGTTTCTTCAACAAATTGATTATACTTCGCGTGTTCAAGAGAAGGCTTTGCCGGGATTATTATGTGTGAATGGAAACTAATTGAGCTGCACCCGGGTGTTGTCCAACGTTCGCTGAACACCAAGAAGGGGCAGGGAATCAAAAGAAAATTATTGAGCGATACTTATACATTTGTATGCGCGCGGCGCCAAGTAAATCAAATAGCATGTGCTGATCCTCCGGCCTCCTTTACCCGAGCAGCCGACCTAGCAATTGCAACCCTGAGAATTGAGGAGCAACGAGCGTCGATTTGATGACAACATGCCGGGGATAAGAAATTGCTGACAGATAGAGAGACTGTAGCGGGCTCTTGAATTTTAAACACAAGCAGTAGAGCGGACCTGTAATACATGGATACGTGAACGAGGCGCACTCCTTCATATCTCACTTCCGATATCTATAAGTCTCTTTTGGTGTAGTGGTTTGCCATCCCCTTCTCTGTTCAAGGTCGCCTGATGGTGAGCCCACCTGCAGCCAGTTCGATCCCTCCCATCTACGCTGCTCTATCTCACAATCTTTTCTTCGCCTTTTTATTTTACTTTTTCTTGATTTATTCGGTCAGCAACGCGAGATTCAGCAACACGAGACAATGCGAGATGATGTTCAGCCAAGAACACCAGGAATGGCGCGCGAATCTTCTGCGCTCGTGTGTTCGAATCACGAAGGTACCTCTCTTTTCCCTTTGAAAGATGTATCTCCCTCATCAAACTCTCCTTCACGCATATTCAGCGGTATCCCGGGTCCCCTGACGCACCAGGACGCACCGCGCAGATCGAAACGGAAGGGAGCCGAATAGGGCCCGATTTAGACTGATTTCCCCAAAAGGGCGCCAGATTTGATGGGAGATCTACTCACATACTCAACACTGGTGATACCTATGAATAGTAAAACACGGCTGTCGCAAATTCGAAATGTCCAGTCCAAAATCATCTGGGAGTCGTGCACATACTTCCATGCCGCGGCGTTCATCTCGTCGGTGGAGATGCAGGCTTCGAAACGGTCTCCCTTCTCCGCTCGACCCGAAAATTGCGGGCCAGCGTCGGATTAAACTTATCCGATGTCGGATCAAGCCATTCGTCGACATTAACCTGTGGCGCATCCGTTACATCAACACCCTTCATTCGGTTGTATTGACGGCCCCAGGGAGCGCGAGTCTTTCTGCTCCAGGAGTCATCGAAAGGGAGTGGTGTGGAGATCCGTCGGGAAATCCTTGTAGGCACCCGCCTGAAAAAGGCTGCGGTTCTTTTTATGGATGTCGCTGAAAGTACATCGCGAAGCTGTGAAAGCGCCACGACATAGATGGAGGGGTGGATGGGAGCGGATGGTATGCGCGTAAATAGGGCGTCTTTGCATGCCTGGTTGTGATCTAAGTGGCCGCGGATACGGATAATCGAATTGGAACGGAGGGTGATTTCCACATGAGCGAGGCAGCCCGTGAAGGGAAGCGGATTGTGGCGCTCGCGGGAACCGAGCTGCTCCGGGTCCGCCTGATGGTCATACTTCGTGTTACGCTTCTTGTGGTCATATCCACAGCTGCAAAAGTATAGGGTTCACTTGATATTAGCGTCCCCCTTGACCTTTCCCGTTTCACTCCATTGCGTAGACCAACGATTACGGGGATCATTGAGGTCACCGCCATCCAGAGAATTCTGCGCCAACACTGCGGAGGCCTGCATTAGGGCCTCAACGTCCGCAGAGAAGACACGGTCCACGATGGGTGGCGTTGGAAACGAATTAGACGCCACAGGGGGGCCGAAGTTCGTGTCCTCGGATACGAAGGTGAATTGAGCCATAGGAGGATTTGGGCCAGCATCGAAACACAGCGGAAATTGGCCGGTTTAGGGCCGGCCGGAAATGAATCCGAATTCCCTTATATGGGAATCCACGTGACGTGGTGACCGAAACGTAAAGTTTCGGATTCATTTCCGGCCGGCCCTAAACCGGCCAATTTCTCGATGCTGGTCCAAATCGCCATTTGGGGGAGGTCCCTTATGTTAGTTGGTCTGTGTGTACGATACTTAACGCGATTTGAGACCTCTTGCGTATCGCTTCATCCAACCGCCCTCGCCATGAACGACCTAGCACAAGAACTGGCTGACCAGGTCATCGATTGGGTCGCAGACGAAAATGTGATGCACATGTGCATATGCAGTCTCGTCTGCAAACGATGGCTCCACCGTACCAGATACCGCCTGTTCTCGAAGGTGCTTCTGATCACGGAGAACCTTCGCTCCTTCATAGATCTCGTCGAATCCTCTTCCCTTCCAATTCTATCCTTCATCCGACACTTGGAACTGCGTTATAATGGCAATCCTGTGGATAATGCGCTTCTGGCCCGGGCCCAGTTGTGCCCAAACCTCACCCGGATCCGGATCCTCATCACAGGCCACAGTCATAATGTGCATTGGCTCACCAAACAGAGTCTTCATTCTCATCTGCATCATGGGGCGCGCATCCGGCTCCCTTTCGCATTTGGACTGGTCCTTCATCGTCCAAATAAAATATCAGTGGGCACCCTCACCAGGATCGTGTCGTGTTTCCCAAACCTAGACACACTGAGGGTGTGTGGTATTTTCTTGTCCGACCAAGAAATGGCGAGCTCCTCTTCCATTCCCTCTCGCCTCGAACCTTGGTTCTATCCAATCCCGGCAGCGCCCACATGCATCTCTCCTGCCTGCGCACCTTCCGTGTGATCCCAATCCTCAAGTCCTGGAATTTTCACCACCATGTAGAAACGACGACGCATGGGCCCCAGTTGAAGGGTATTTTCAGCATGCGGGTAAGGGACTGCGATCCCTGAAGGTTGGTCTCATATACCCGCAAAGTTAGTTTCTGGTCCCTGAAAAATGATTCATTTCGCTGAGCACCTCTTATCTTTTTATTTTGGCAGCGCTGAAGGAACAGATTTTGCAATACACGCCCAACCTCGAGAATTTAGCGTTCCGTGTCGAGAATCCCGCCGAGCTCCTTGAAGTCCTGCAATCTCTCCACATATCTAATGCATGGATTGCCATTGAGGCACGGGTGGATGGGCCTCCAGTTGTTGACAATCCTATTCCCTGGAATACACTTGACACCCTACTGGCGGAGCCCCAATTCCTAACTTTGAAGCGGTTCGTTTTGGACCTGGACTCTCAGGGCTCGCGTGGCCCTACAATTACATCACATACCAGTCTAGGGCTCTTAATGCCCCTCGCCAACGCGCGCGGGATCCTCAGCTGGATTTTTCGGTATGTCCGAAACGTCGAATCACAAACTTGCTAATATTGTTATTCCAGCACAAATATCGCGCTCGCTGCGAAGGAGTAGATGTGACGCATATATACCAAGACGCCGATATCTTATCCATTTTATATGATGTTTTGTTGTCTATCCTGGAAACATTCGCGCCTCCTGTGTAGCGTTTGTGTCTCACCATCCCAGATCCATTCCACGCCGCCGAGCTTTCATTCAAGTCTGTGTGAACCCATTTGTACCAGCCCCCTACAGAGTTTGTCTGATCAATTAGAATCGTCCAATTTTAAGCAAAAACAACGGCTACTATCATATGAGAATTTCACGGAAGAGCCTGCCCCATGAACGCTTGGCTTTTTGTTTGCGAGGGATACAGTGTGGTGCATTCCTATTCACTCCGAGTTGAGCAAATGTTAATGCTTGAAAATAGATGGATAAAGCTGGTGTTCGGTGCGGCCGGTCAGCATCGATTGTACACGGGTACCGCCCTTGTATATATATGGTCCGAACCACTCGAAGAAATTGCGAGGTAGTCCACAGCGCCCTTTAGACGTCAAAAAAAGCACTATAATCCGGCGATGCCTTCGGGTGGAATCGAACCACCCGCTCTCCCCAACAGCGATGACTTAACCTGGAATTTGACGGAAGAGCCTGCCCCACGAAGGCTTGGACTGTCGTTTGCGGCGGATACAATGTAGTGCATTCCCATTATGAGGGCGTGAGTCCGGAGTCGGTTGAAAATAGATGGATAAGGCTGATTGTTCGCCCTTTTATACGGTCCGAGCCGCTCGGAGCGTCGAGCGAAATTGCCCTTCAGATGTCAAAAAAAGCGCTATAATCTGGATATGCCTCCGGGTGGACTCGAACCACCGGCTCTCCCAAAATCTTGACCTCGCCCTGAATTTGACGGAAGAGCCTGCCCCACGAAGGCTTGAACACTCCACTGGGCGGCTCGATATCATGTGGGAAGGGAGGCCGCCTGCTACGTGAAATTCCGGCTGTCTGGAATGCACGCAGTCGTCGTACCTTTACCTTTTCCGGTCTGTATAAATTAAAATTAAATTATATGCCCTGAACGGCTTGCCTTCGCCGCAAGCGAATGTGCGACGGGGAGGAGAGGAGAACAGTGGAGAAGGCAGAATCATGCACCCATCCTAATTTCTCGCAATCATCTTTCCGATTAAAGAATCGTCCAACTGTACACAAAAACTACTCGGATGGTAGAATCGAACCACCGGCTCTCCCAATCGCACGTGCAGTTCCTGCATCACATCGGCGGGAAAGAGCCTGCCCTACGAAGGCTTCAATACCTCCTGGGAGGCTAGATATGTGGCTACATCTACGCGCCTTATGCGGACGCACATTGAAATGAGGGCCTGATTCCAAGACTCCAATGTGCGCAAGATACTGGGGCGCGTGAGGGTGCGGGTGAGGGCCGAAGTTTGAAGCTTTGAAGTCCGAGGAAGGAATAAAGTATAATGGATGGATACGATTTCGATTCTGATTCCGAGACGAATTACTTACTTGGATGATACAATAAATTAGGTATCCTGAATAAAATAAGAATAGTGGAAGGGAAGGGGAAGGTGTGAGGAAACCGTTGTGAGGAGAGCGAAGGCGTTATAAGAGCAGCGAAAGCAAGCGGGATCAGAGCAAAGAAGAACGTCAGCCCGCCGCTGGCTGAAGGACGTCGGTACCCGCGTCCGCGTCCGCACTCTCTGATGCCGACAACCACCGCCCGACGAGCGCGCTCAGAATCGCCGCGCGTCGTCGCCGATGAGCGCCGGCGCCATCGCGCACAGACGCTGGAGCGTCGCGGCCACGTCGGGCAGCTGCGCGAGCCAGGCGGGGAGCAGCAGGGGATCGGCGTCGCGTTGTCGTCGCTGTCGGAGCGGTAGAGAGTGTGTGATGGGAAGAGGAGCGGAAGAGTGCGCGGAAGTCGGCGTCGCGGCGGCAATGTCGCGGATGGCGTGTTCTACTTTTGTTTTCGGCGCCTCCGCGTCCTGCGCCGGCTCCTCGTCGTGTTCAAAAGCCAGCGCAAGCGCCGAGTCTTGCTGCGCGGCAAGCTCATCCAGCACACCCGCCAACACCCCGCACCGCCCCACCACCGCGCCCCCAAGCGCCGACAGCGCCGCCTCGTCCGCCGTCGCGGCGCTCAGCACCGCCGCCGCGCCGCGCGGCTTAACGTGGGTGTACAGCACCTTCGCCAGGGTGCGGACGGCTGCGACGATGGCCGCGGTCGTGCTCGTGTATACCGCGGGCGTGCTGCGCGCGGCCTGCGTGCGGAGGTAGACGGTCGTGATGTAGAGGGAGTAACACTGCACGAGCTGCGGGGCGGCGGGGTCGAGGGCGGAGATGGCGAGGGTGCTGGCGAGGGAGGGGGCGGGGTCCGGATGGCGGATGGCGGCGCCGAGGGCGCGCAGGGCGGTGAGGTGGTTGTGGACGTGCGGCGCGAGGCTGCGTACAAGTCAGCGGCAGCACCGAATTAATCGCGGGATACGCACCCCTCCGAGTCCTCCCCCGGGAACTGGAATGCCTTGGCGGAGATGCCCCGCACGATCTCGCGGAAGACGAAGCAGACGGCGGAAAGCGTGTGGTGCGCGCCGAGATGCCACTCGACATCGTGCGGCGAGACGACGACCATGTGTACGCTGTGCGCTGCAAAAGAGGTCAGGAGCGGGAGCGGGGAGAGGGGAGCGGGGGAAGGTGGCGAGACCTAGGACATGAGCGAGGATGTTGAAGAGAAGCTCGGTGGGCAGCGCGAGGTGCGTGAGGTGCGCGACGGGCAAGGGCATGGACGCGCTTGTTTGCGCTTGTTGCTCATAGCCCTCGGCTATTATAGTGATTTAGCTTAAGTACCTTTCGCTTGCTCTGAACTTTAAAGTCCTGTCGAACTTTGAAGTCTACGGCGAGTTGGGGCAGCCAGGAAATCCTCGGAATTTTTCTTGGCCGCATGCTATGCTCCATATTTCCCCCTTGTGGTGAGCGCATTTTTCAACACACCGCCGACTCGCTCAGAGCTTGCCCTTGCACCTGCCCGGACCCGGGGCTCCATTCTGAGGAAGCACACAGTCGGCGCTCCACTGGCTTGGAATAAGTTGGAATTTAGCGCAAGATAGCGTTCACCTTACAGTTTTACCACATCCGTGGAGTCGTGAACCAGGCTCAATCTCGACTACTATCAATGGGCTCACTCGGGCCTCTAGTTTGCCAGTGGTCGAGGAAATTAAAACCGCTTGGCTGACCTTTTTGGTCATCGAGCGATCATAATTTTAGAGAATCTGTAAGAACGATAGAAAGTTTGCTCGAGATTTTATTCGGATGGCTGACGGCTGAATACATTTGGCACGCATTCCTCGTTCCAGCTCTTCCCGCAGCCGGGAGCTTCACAGATAACCGCACCAATTACAGCTAAGTTGCCCGGGACTCGCCTGTTGACGCAACTGATTTGTCTCAATTTGACCCAACTCGAAGCCCTGAATAAACGCCTGGCGGAACCCAGATTAGTGGTGAACGAACCATCGGCTCTCCATTGATGTGCTTACTTGGAGTCCAGTGGAATTAGCACTGCCCGATTTAATAATCCGCTCCCGGGCTAAGGGCAGAATAGGGTGAGTGAATTTCAATCAAGTTGAGAGAAATGCCGACTGACGTAAAGTTGGAGGCATCAGGCGCGTTTTGGGCTTTTATATGGCCTGAACTTTGAACGGCTCGGAGTCTGATTAAGCGAAATGCGAGGTTGCCCTGCGGCGTAAATGTGGGCGAGCGAATTTAATTGGAACCGCCGTTTCAACGAAAAAACGGGTATGCTTGTAGCAAGTGCCTCCGGATGGAATCGAACCACCGGCTCTCCTAATACGGCAGGTATACTCAGCAAATCGGCGGGAGTGAGCCTGCCCTACCAAGGCTTGAATACTCCTTTGCGAGGCTAGGTAGAATGCAGTTCCAAGTGTCGGATGAAGGATAGAATCGTAAGGAAAGAGGATTCGACGAGATCTATGAAAGAGCGACGGTTCTCCGCATTCAGAAGTACCCTCGAGAACAGGTGGTATCTGGTGCGGCGGAGCCATGGTTTACAGACGAGGCTGCATATGTACAGGTGCATGGGATCTTCGGCTGCGACCCAGTTAATTATCTGGTCAGCTAGTTCTTGTGCAAGGCCGTTCATTGGTGGTTGGATGAAAGCAAAGGAAAGCGAAACACTTGTCGCAGTGCAAGTGAGCAACGATCATGATCGAAAAGCGACTCCCCGAAAGGAGCCCGAATGAATATTGCAGTCCAGGTATAGTAAAGTACCGACGGTGGAGATCGAGGAGGGCAGACTGGAAGAGAGGAGGGAAAGGAAGTGAAGCGAGGTGAGGGAAGAAATAAAACCGGGAATATAACTACACTTAAGTAAAGGATAAGAGGAAATGAAATGAAAGGGCGGGTGAAATACGAAACTAGTGACGCGTGAAGCATCAGTTCCTGATACGAGTACGGAGGAAAACGGAGTTTTCGTACCTCTAGTGACGCGTGAAGACTCGTGAAGGAGCAGCGGCTCTAGACGTCTGGCAAGCACTAGGATACGTAGCAACTAACTAGACACGTCTCAGTTAGAGCTGTTTCCAATAAATCCTCGGGCGCACATACCGGAGTGAATTGCAGCAAGCTAGCGACGCAACGGCTGGCAAAACACAGGGAAGCTGGATTCAATGCGTGAAACTGGTTCAGACAGAGTCTCGAGTCAGGTTTTGAACGCACAACAACCGGTCTCTGGGTGAGACTTACCTAGGGCGAGAAACGAGGAAGCGGGAGGTGAGGGACTCATTTAGACAATAGAGCACGGTTCGCTATTGGATGCTTGAGTCTCCAGTGGCTGACGCGCCTCCCGATTCGACGGGTCCAAGCAACATCCCGGTCTTGTGACCGAATGATCACTTGGAAGTAGACTCGTTACCAGTCTGCCTATGAGTAGCAAAAATGTGGCAAGCACTTTGCCATAGGCAGACTGGTACAACTCGGGATTTGCAATTGAGCTGCGCCCGGAGTTTGAAAAATTTGGGTGGTGCCGATCACGCCATCACGGTGGCTGAGCACTTGCCATCAATTCCCTTGTAACTTTCAGTGTTTTGGAGGCGCCTCCCGCGGATCCTTCGGAAATTCTGAGGAGACAGAATTCAAGAGGGCTAGCATTAGAAACAGGTTTCTTTTTGAATTTTTCATAAACGACCTGAATTGAGCCCAGGGCGGCGGCGGGGAGAAATTTTCAAACTCCGCGCGCAGCGCAATCATGACATCCCGAGTTGTACCAGTCTGCCTACGGCAAAGTGCTTGCCACATTTTTGCTATTTCTAGGCAGACTGGTTACGAGTCTAGCTTGGAAGTTTCGGCCCGACGCTCGCGAGCTCGGATTTCTCCAGCTCTGTGTGCGGGGGTGTCGGGCCGTTCTGCCTGAGCAGAGAATTGTTGCGCACGGTCGATTAGACTTTGCATAAACATTCTTTTCAAACCCCATAAATCAATCATCACGGAGCTCCGGAATCGCCCGGCATCTTCCGGTGAGTGTTTGTATCATCACCTTGACCAGTCCGAATGCGACTGGAGAACGGCAGCCAACAGTATCACACTTTTCTCCGGGAGGAATCAACAAATACCTTATTATTCTCAGGATCTTACTCCTTGGAGCGCACTTGACGCCCTACAGTGCCTCGCATCACATCACGGTTCCGGATTTGGCAGTGAATATGTCAAAACTTTAAAGTTCAAATTACATTATGCCCATATCATGGGTGGGTCTAAATACACCTGGAATCAATCCAAGAAAGGGTTAAGAAAATTCCTTGTGCTTTAGAAGGTAATCCAAGAAGATTTTACATTTTCACTGCTGGAAAAGTGAAACAAACCTAGGGTTGGGGTTAGTGATCCGATCAATCTGCCTTATGGGGACGTTCCAGATCACGTGTGCTTCGGGATCTGCCGACCACCGGGTCCATCGTCGGTCCAAATGGACCTCAGAGGAGCATGGTATACTATATAAATATGTTTTAAACACTCCAGAATGAGGTATTAGCAGAGCCTGGCCCAAGGAAATCCATGAAGACCTCTTTTTTGTTCGACCCCAAAAAAAGTGAAACACCGTGGGAAAAAATGAGATCTTACATTTTTTTCGTCGGTTTCGTGGCTAGGAAAATCACAAATAAATCACAAAAAAAAACTTCTTTGCCTACGGCACGTGTTGGAGAAGTGTCCACGGGCACTGTACTGGCAGAGCCCGAATTCCTCACTTTGAAGCGGTTCGGAATCCTCGTCTTCTCAGCTTCGCATTGAAAGCTGCGCTTATCCCACAGACAACGCCTTGCTGCCGCTAGCCTACGCACACTGTATCCTCGACTGAATTTTTGGGTATGTCCGAAACGTCGAATCACAAACTTGCTAATGTTGTTTTTCCAGCACGAATATCGTGTTCACTGGAAAGGATTAGTGGCGTGGGACATAAATATCAATACGCCGATATCTTGTCCTTTTTATAAGATGTTTTTTTTGTCTATCCTGGAAATATTCACGTCTCCTGTGTAGCGTTTGTGTCCCACCATCCCAGATCTGTTCCACGCCGTCGAAAGTTCATTCAAATCGGTTTAAACCCATTTGTACCAGCCCTTTACAGAGTGTTGGAAGAGCTGCTCGCGTGCTGTACTTTTACATTCAATTCAATGTCACGCATCACCCGCTCCCTGGTCAATGGCGAATGTTGATTTCTTGTCACGCGCAACCCACCCCCTTGATCGAATATAATTTTCATCACGCAGGCCTTAAAACTGCGTAAATTTGATAATTTTCGTCCGGTGGTCGAAAATTTCGGTTCTGTCACGCGAAATTTCGGCCGTGGTCGAATGTTCAAACTGGTAATTCGGGTCACATGTCACACCCCCGGTCGAATTGAATGTAATAATACAGTAGTCTAAAGCGGATGTGGGATATTTTGAAGTTAATCAGCAGGAACTCACGCCGATATTCCCAGCTTATGTAGATATCGGCATGCGCGAACTGCAGCAATAAGGAGAATACACGTAACAAGAAACCCAATGAAACCTGATCTGTTTGGTCGTATGGATGTGTCAGCGTGACCCCTGTTTGATCGGGGCTGTGTTGAGCACTGGAACCACCGAGTTGCCAGCAAACTGCGGAATTCACCATCTTCGCTTAGAAAATCCTTCGTCGGAACTTCCGCCGCGGGCTTCTGTTAAGGCCCAGGAGTCAGCCCAAGCTCTGGCCCTGTTGATATATCGAATTGTCGTGGTGTGTATCCATCCTTTCACCCCCGATGATAAACTGAGCTGGCACATAGCTAGGAACCAATTGCCGATGGACGAATTAGCACAGGAACTCGTCGACCACATCATCGACGATTACTATGCGCTCGCTGACCGCACGGAGAGAGCCATGGAGTCTTGCGGCCTGGTTTCCAAGCGATGGCTACGTCGCAGCAGATACCACCTCTTTTCCCGTGTGACTCTTTCCACAGGGAACTTGCGCACATTCGTAGATCTGATCGAAATGTCTCCACTTGAATTACTCCCGCTTATCCGCCAATTGAAATTTGAATACGTTGGCAGCGTTCTGGACGATACCCTTCTGGCCAGGCTGCATCGATGCTCCAATCTCACCAGCATCGAGATTTATATCTTCGGAGGAACTGCTGGCACAGTGGAGGCGTGGCTCGACTCTCAGCAAACTCATCTTCGATCCTGGAGCCGCAACTCTGGCTCGCTTTAACGCTTCGACGTGAACTTCGGTTTTAGCACAATGCTCAAGCTTCCGTTCCTCACCATGGCTAATCTCATAGCTTGCATTCCGCACCAAGAAACATTGGGGATTTCGAACATATATCGCTTGTCAGACGACACAGACGAACATCCTTTCCATTTTGGACCACGTCCCCGCCATAACTTCGGAAACGAAGGTCCAGATGCCGCTGGCCAATGCGCGTGGGATTTTTGAATGAGATGTGGTATGGAGCCCCGTAAAAGCAGGACTCGCTGATCCTTTTCTACTAGTAGGACGAATTTTCACGCAGGGTGTGCTCTTATGTATGCACAATGTAAGGCGGGGAAAATCGCGATCTTTTGTGCGTTTGAGACGGAAAATCAGTCCACACGGGTAGACTTACACACCGTCCTGTCAACATCGACTGCCTTGAAAGTGCGAGGCCGATGAAATCTTGATTTCGGGCCGCTGCTCTGTGTCTTGTATTTTCTGTGACCGATCAGACAAGTGGGGCGGTCACGTGCTACAGTACTGCCTATGGTTTATGAGGGTGAGTGGTCCTAAATTCCTTCTGGTAGTTTTATGACCGAGAGACCGTCAGGTTTCCGCGCCTGGACCATTTGACCAGTTACAAGATTTTCTTTTCGCGAACTTGCAGAAGTTTCAATCTGCTGGGGCGTATGATTGCAGACAGACGTTCGTGACAAGTTTTGGTCCCGATTTGGAAATCGCTACTGACACCCCAATTTTTACCGGGATACAATGCTATTAGGGATCTTCAGAGTAGCCCATTTCGAGCCCATTTCGAGCTCATTTCAACCTCATTTTGTTCTCATTTCAACCCACATTTCAGTGACCTGATGTGACCGGACTCGCTTGTATTTCCCTGACAACGCACATCAATTATAGTCTCTCTAAGACAGACGCTATAACCGACCTGAGCTCACTCCTCGCTGGTTATAGTCTGTTAGTTACCGTGTCTGATTAGCGGCGTGCTGCGTTATTACCAATGATGTGATATCTCCGAGTATGCATAACCAAACAACTCATTTACCTTCACGCGTCTCAGCACACTCGACACGTATTGGCTCGTTCTGACCCAACGCAATGACCGACCCACTACTTCAAATGGATTTGATAACCCCCCAAATGTTCTATGTGGTGTCAGAAACCCGAAGACTCCAGCAAGGGCCTTTGGCTCCAATTGCCCTCACGACGCCTGCGACACCGTCCCAGCAGCCCAACATCCCACCATCCACCCAACCACGGCTGAGGAAACCAAAGCGGGATGACTGGCAAAAGGCTGATGCCATCTTGGCAACCATTACGAAGGATTTCCGCTCACTCGGCCACTTTCTCGAGGTCGTATTCTATAATCACATATCTGGAGTCCCCGACCCGCGTACGACCCGCCATGTTTGCGTCGTAACCGCCTTCCTAGGGGGTGAAACCAATGTCACTATGGCCACTATTATCGACCTCATATACAATCACCGGCAAAGTCCGGTCCATTCAGGGATCTTCTCCGCAACAATTCGCTGTATAGTCGCGCGGCCTCGCTCGGTTTGCCATTTGCGACCTCAGGACGGCGCCATGGGGAGAGTACACAAAGTTGTGTCGTGGAAGTTGACAAGTGTTGACGTGTTCAATGGCACACGTGCTTTCTTAAAACGGATGCTTATATAATACCGCAGGACACCTGTAGTGATGGCGTGGTAATTAATAGACTACATCAATTACACATATCGTCCCCGATCCTTGCCCCATCCCCACCCACATCGCGCGCCCATTCCCGCCGCCTCAAACTTACCATCGGCGGTGTCTTTCCTCTTAAGGTAGGACGCATGGACGATATGCGCACATCACGTGTTTTGGGACATTTCGGATCAAAAATCTAATGGCGCCTTTTTGCGTCCCAAATTAAGAAATCTGGTCCCACAGAGTTATGCGTGAGATCCATGAAAATGTTTCTGTGGAACCAAATTTTGTGATTTGGTCCGGAGAAAGTCGCCATTAAGCCTAGAGTCCGCACCAAAGTGAATTGATGGCTCCAACATTGGCGGTGTCGAAGTCATGTGATGTGCGCGTATCGTCCATGCACCCTACCTTAGGTGGATGACTGAAATCCTCAAGTATGTAGTGTACATGATCATTGAAAAAAACTGCAGTATGCGGGATTGGCTGTCGAGGGATATACTGGAGTTCACCGTTGCGGACGATGGGCGGGCGGCGGTGAGGGCATCCCGCCAGATGATGAGCAAGCGTCTAACGAAATGAGATTTAACTCTGATTGTGATGGCGAAATGAAATTTCGCTTATTTCGGGCTTGGCCGGTCACGTTTGTTGGCGAAATGAGAAACGAAATGAGCTCGAAATGGGCTCGAAATGGGCTACTCTGAAGATCCCTATTGTGTGAATAGAACTATAAGAAGGTCCTCTATGGATCCCTCGGAGCAAAACTTTAAAAAGTGGAAAAAATGTTTTTCCTGTGGAAGATTTTGCGTTTTCGGTCCGGGCCGGTAGCAGCCGGTGGCTGTACACCACCTCTATTTCCTTTTTCGGTTCATAGGTATGCCATATGTCAGTCTCAATGGCCGTCAAGGAGCATGGAGAGCCATTCCATGCACTTTTTGTGTGGAAATGTCTTGCCAAGAGGATTTCCACTGTGCTAGAGGCTCCAAGAGGTACACTATTTTTTTGGTCAGCCAGCCAGCATTTTATTTTCCCACGTTACAAAAGGCTCGAAACGAAAATTTTGTTGATAAAACAGGGTTCTGGGCTTCTGAATCTTCAATCTCAAGGTGGAAAAAAACAAAATTACGGCTTGTCATGAAGTTCTGTCTGCAATCATAGAATTCATGTAGAATCCGCGTAGAATATCATGTAGAATCTCACGTAGAATCCTGTGTAGACATTGTTGATGGATACGAGGCAGTGCTTTTGATGTTACCCATGTTGTACGTAGGTAGGTAGGTAGTTTTACATGGCCAGTCCCAGTCTCCTACCCAACCCCAGTTACGGGGTTGGGGAGTCTCAGTAGAGGTATTCACAGTGGATTCTGAAAAGAATTCGAGAATAATACAAAAATATAAATTCGATGATGGCTCATCAATCCATCACTTCTAGACCGAGGCTGGCCTTTAACAAAGGTAAACATAGCCACCGGCCATGGCCACCCGCCATTGAGACTCCCCAAGGTTGGGTAGGAGACTGGGCCGGTCCTGCTGAGGAACACCGGTTTCCAGGGATTCTCTAATGTACAGGCGCCAATGTACATATTGCCCCTGGACTCTTTCATA
This sequence comes from Mycena rosella, assembly GCA_029378255.1. Lineage (NCBI taxonomy): Eukaryota > Fungi > Basidiomycota > Agaricomycetes > Agaricales > Mycenaceae > Mycena > Mycena rosella. Next base: position 567 of record JARKIE010000663.1, on the reverse strand, counting down.
ACACCAAAGATGAGCTCACAGACGCAAACCTCTCGATTTCACTGCAGTAGATCCAAGGAACTACAAAGAAGCAGTTAGCACAGAATAAGTGGGATCCTGAGTTCAACAGATTAAGTTACGAGTACTTAAGGTAATCGTTATTTAATCAATCGACATGAGGTTTTTCAGGTCTCGGTGAAAAGTGTCCCAGCTCAAGATTGCAATGCAAAATAGGGGCTGTGCTATTGTATTTAGTGGCTGTGTTGAATGCATAATAGTGGCTGTCCTTTAAATCCGCTTCAAAATCTGTGAAATTATAGTGGCTGTGTTCATGCTTTGTAATTAGGTGCCAATCATCGGTTGCGTTCGAATACCACCAGGTGTCTTTCTTTTTTACAATTTTTCATCTTTGCCTCTCTCACGCACTTGAGCAGTTCTTTTTGAGCAGATCATTTTCGGAATGCATCCTTGTTGCTCCCATCCAATTTTCAGTGTGCAAATCGGCCTGTTACTTCTGGTGTGCATTGAAGTCTATGTGGCTGTGTCTGTATGTTTGGTCTCGGCAGATTTCCCCGCGGCCCTCCACCC
>JARKIE010000662.1:0-31919 GCA_029378255.1 Mycena rosella | reverse complement strand
AGCTGATGGATTGATGGGCCATCATAGAATTTCCAATTTTGTGTTTCCACTGTAAATACCACTACTGGGATTCCCAACCCCGTAACCGAAGGTGGGTAGGAGATTGGCACTTTCTACGCCTCAATCGAAGCAATGTCAATCGGGAAAATGCTGATCCTCTCGTTCGGAGGTTTCCTGGCCGTCACGCCGGAACTCCTTCGATCGAGGAACGAGAAATGTCCGTTCCACGGCCCGATTTGGGTTACGGGTTACTGAGTCTGGGCCCCTTACCCCTAGTCTAGTAATACAGAGACGGGAGATGGGTGGTCTCAGCTCAGCTTGACCTCTCCCTCTATCCCCTCACCCGATGGAACGAAATTACGTCGAGCAGGATCTGTATGCCTTGATGTTGTTTATTAGTGAATTTTACTCACTGGTTTTCTAGTGTGAATTTGAATCGCACTCAGCTTGTTGCTCTCGTCGAGAGACAGATCACTAAATGGTCTCTCCCACGGGGCAGGCTCAGCAAGGAAAATATGCCCAGCCTCAGGGCTATATTACTTAACCCGACCAATGGATTTACGACGACGATCATCAACACCAATACTACTATGGGGAGCACCGCAGGCAATATCCGCAGTGGTATGTGTCTGAAATATCCACTATTCTCTTTGTTTGACCATATAGATTTAGATCTGCAGACAGCAGGAATATCCAGCACTAATCCTGCTCCAGTGCCGAACATTCCCGATGGTATGTATAATTATCACCGCTCACTCGTTCTCTCTTCCCTGTTCCTGACTCAGCTGCATGCAGCCACTGAATCTCTTCGCATGCACAACAGTGAATCGACTCCAGCTCCTGACACAAGAGCTCGTGAGAACGAAGCCAGTAAGATTGGATGTATTTCTTTCAGTCCAGGCGCTCATGCGTCGATTTGGACACAGATGCAATTTCGATTATAACCGTCCAGCTTCTGGTTGATGACCGTCGCCCTATATTCAACCGAACCAATACTTCTCAGCGCGTGGAGGTTAAAATTATTGACTACCATATCTCGTGAGCAGGGCGCGTGATCACCGTCCGTGATCGATCTTACGGCGCGTCGGACTTTGCTCTTGAAGCAAGCGATTATTTGAGGCATGCCGAAGCTTGAGCCCGGCCTTTGAGCAGAAGTGATTCGGCAAATAGTTAGGACGCCAACGCCAGCGGCCACCCCGCAGTCCGTCCACGAGTCAGACGCGGGAGCTGCCCTTGGGCGACCTTTGTCAGCACGCCGCCCGTGCGGCGTTGCGCATAAACTTCAGATGAAAAGTTGAGGGATGAAAGAAATTCTGGCCGGCTCAGATCTGACCGTGGTCCGTCCTGCTCTGTCCTGCTTCTGAAACTGCAGGCAGACGAAAGCCCGCTGATTAAATTCCCATGTCTGATAACGAGAGAAGGCTGTCAACTTCGTTTCAACGCGGCTATCATCTCTTGCGTAAACCCATCTCTGTGCCCTGTCCTATTTCGACAAATAATGCGGGAGCCAAGAACTTAGGATTCCATGTTGCCGCCAATAGTCTCGTGAAAATCACAACAAGATTAAGAGCTTTTGATGCTTCAAGCGCAGAAGTTACGCACATCAATACATCCCGAAAACTGACAGCCACAATGTTCCCAAGGCTTTTCTATTTATACCAAGATTTATACCGGGAGGCAGTGCATATCAGCCTCCAGTATATATAAGACCCTCCCATCTCCCGCTCCATCAGAATGTGATTTCCCCCCTCTCGAAAAAGTCCGTACCATGCAGCTTCATGGTAATCATACATTCGTAAGTATAGATGCCAGTGATCACATATTTCACAGATCTCGAAATCAAATGTCTGTCCCATCCACACAGGGATCTTCCGGTGGACATGCAGATGTCTGTACAGCTCGTTGTCGAAAACCATATCATCCAACAGACAGTGCCTGCAGATGCGGAGCCATCACAAGATGAATGGAAACCTCGTCAAGGGTTCAACATGTATGTTCCTGTTCAGAAACAATCCCGATGTAGCTAACTCCTGGCCACAGTCCGGAGCACATCCTTACCTTCACACTGGCAGTGGTAGGCTATGATAAAGCTCGATGTACTACCCGCCTGCTTGGTTACGTGGAAGCCACAAGAGACCAAATTTTCCAGCCAAAGGAAAATAGAATTGGTATGTCTGTCCCTCATATTGAAAGTCACTTCTTAATTGATATCTCTAGATCTTATCAATGTTAACCCTGATGGTCCAATACTCCTGGTCCATTTCTCAGTTTCTGAGTCCCTCCCGACGGTTCCGTACAATACCGTTGATTTACTGGGCAATAAAAGTAAGATATGGTTCTCTCTTATCCTTGAGATCTCCTGACTTTGTCAAGATCCCCCCATGAACAGTCATTGGCCAACAATATTTGCCTACCTGCACCAGATTCATCTTGATGCTGAAGCGGGAATTCACCGGGAGCTTAACGAGCTTTGTGTCTTACATGAGACAATTCTCTTCCTCCCTGCTGCAGAAAGCCAACGGGCAAGACTTCTGAACATCCTTGGTGATAGTTGCTTAAATCGATGGTGGACATCATCTACCATGGACTTTCTGAACCAGTCTGTGGTTGCCTACGAGGATGCAGTGCGGGATGACCCCATAACTGTGGGTTATCTCCGAGATCTTGCAGCAGCACTCTTCTATCGCTTTGAACAACTTGGAGACACCTGTGACATAAATAGAGCAGTGTTGAAGCAGGAAAATGCTGTTCAGCTTACTCCAGATGGGCCTAATACACAGGCAAACCTCCTGAGCACTCTGGGGATGTTCCTTCTAGCTCGGTTTGAGCGACTGGACGACCCCAATGATCTCAATAGATCAATTTCAAACCAGGAGACTGCTGTCAATCTGGCTCCAGACAGCCATTCTGATAAACATCTTATACTAAGCAATGCTGGAAATTCATTGCAACGTCGCTTTGTCAGGTTGGGCGACCTCAAAGATCTTGACAAGTGCATCTCATACCAGGAACAGGGCATGACCCTGGGATCAGAAGACAATCCCCCTACTCCTAGAGAGCTTATTAATTTGGGCAGTTCTCTTACTATTCGCTTCAACCAACTTGGTCAACTCAGTGATATTGACAAGGGAGTGTCAGTTTACAGAACTGGGCTACATCTCATTCCAGATGATCACCCAGATAAGCCAGAAATGCTGAGTTACCTTGGGGATTCTCTGCTCTGTCGGTTCGAGCGCCTCAATACTATGGATGACCTCAATGAGTGCATTACAACAAAAGCGGATGCTATCCGACTAACACCAGATAGACACCCAGGTCGGCCTTCAATGCTCAGTCATCTTGGCTATGCTTTAGCAAGTCGATTTACTCGACTTGGTGACCCTAAAGACCTCACCGAGTCTATTTCCAAGCTCAAAGATGCTATTCATCTAACTCCGGATGACCCCCCAGTCAAAGTACCCATCCTAGCAAACCTTGCGGGTTCTTTGCATGATTGCTTCGAACAATCTGGTGATCTCGGTGTGCTTAATGAGGCTATATCAAGATATACAGAGGCTGTTCACCTCACTCCAGATGATAACTCAGAGAAACCTACTTTTCTAGACAGTCTTGGCATCTGTCTTCGAAGTCGATTTTCCCAGCTTGGTGACATTAGTGACCTCACTGAGAGTATCTCGAGCACCATTGATGCAATCCGCCTGATATCAGATGGGCACCCAGGCAAACAGAGAATGCTGGGCAATCTCAGTGTCTCTCTTAATGCTCGCTTCAAGCGGCTGGGTGACATCACCGACCTCGATGACTCCATATCCAAGCTTAAAGATGCTGTCCATCTAGATTCGCCACAACAGGCAATACTGCTATATAATCTCGGGAGTTTTTTGCGCAATCGTTTTGCCACACTGGGTCAGATTAATGACCTCAATGACTCAATAACAAATCTCAAAGAAGCTGTAAACCTGCTCCAGATGGCCACTCAGCAAAGGCACTATATTGAACAGTCTTGGGAATTCACTGCTAGCTCACTCTGCACAGTTTGGTCAAATTGGCGACATTGATGAGGCCATATCCAAACTACAAGATGCTGACAACCTGACACCAGACGGTCACCCATTAAAGGTTATCATGCTCCGAGATCTTGCAATATCCTTTGGCCAGCGCTTTACAAAACTCCAGATGGTCAGTGATGGCCAGAAAGCATTTCATCAGTGGGCCCTGGCAGCACAATCACCTACAGGTAAAGTAGAAAAAAACTCCAGGCTGCAACAATTTGGGCATTTGGGGCCCAAGAGTTCATGATCCCTCTCTGTTAGATGCATACCATAAGGCCATGAGCCTCCTTCCAGAAGCAGCATGGCTCGGTTTGTCCATCAATGAGCGCCATCGTCGAATTATTACTGCAGGACCGGTGGTAAGAGATGCTGCTAGAGCTGCAATTTACTCTGGTCAGCTTGAAAAGGCGGTGGAGTGGCTGGAAGAAGGTCGGTCAATTATATGGGGGCAGTTACTCAACCTGAGGACCCCAGTTGATGCTCTCAAGCAGCAGGATCCGGAGCTTGCGAAGGAATTTATATCTCTCTCTGCCCAGCTGGAAGGTGCAGGCACTCACGGAAGTGACTGGAAATCTGGGACTTTGCAATCAGTTGCAGCTATTGCACATCAGGCACATGACAGTGCTCATAAACGAGATGTGTTAATAAAGCAAATCCGAGAGATGGAGGGCTTTGAGAGGTTCCTGTTGCCAAAGACAATTGCTGAGCTTTCGCTAGCTGCTCAAAGGGGGAATGTTGTTCTCCTGAATGTCAGCAGGGTTTCCTGTGATGCTCTGGTGCTCATGCCTCATCTTAGCACTGAAGTCAAGCATGTCCCTCTGCCTGAATTTACACCACACATGTGGAGAGGCTGGCCCAGTCTATGGAACACCTTGCTCCCTCATGGGCCGCAGTCAGACTGAAAGATTATATGCCCAGCGCGAGGAAGGCCTGGGAAGCCCCGAGGATGATTTTGCACACATTTTGTCAGAGCTCTGGGTCCGACTTGTTAAGCCAGTCCTGGCGGCACTTGCTATCACCGTAAGTTTTGCCATTCAATGACACAATTTTAAAGTATTAACCAAATTTATAGACCCCTGCAAAGGACAATTTGGAACGTATTTGGTGGTGTCCAACCGCTTCTCTTACATTTCTCCCAATACATGCTGCCGGTCTATACGGCAAAGATGATTCCTTCGGCTCAAAGCTATCCGACTTTGCAATTTCTTCCTATACATCTTCCTTAGCTGCATTGGTACAGGGCTTTCGTCAAAACTCTCAGTCAAAGCAGGGAATCCAGCTGCTGGCTGTTGATCAGCCATCAGCACACGGACAGAGTACATTCCCGGCACTGGGGATGAAATAAACCGCATTCAGCAATGTGCCAGAGGCAAGATTCCAGTCTTTCCCTTAATGGAGCAAGAGGCAACTATAGGACGGGTTGAGGAGGGCATGATGAAGTCAGGATGGGTACACTTTGCATGCCATGGTGTGCAAGACAGAGCCAGCCCAACTGAGAGTGCCTTACTTCTGGCTGGAAGTTCACGATTGACACTCTCGAGAATCATCCACCTATCTCTCCCACAGGCAGATCTCGCGTTCCTCTCTGCCTGTCAAACTGCCACCGGCAACAAGGAACTCCCAGAAGAGTCTGTACATCTTGCAGCTGGGATGTTGCTAGCTGGGTACAGAGGTGTGATCGCAACAATGTGGTCAATCATGGACAATGATGCACCGAAAGTGGCCGCAGACGTATATGAACATCTTTTCAAAGTATCGCCTCCCGACCCGACTCGGGCCGCGGAAGCGTTGCATTTGGCAGTTAAAAATCTTCGCGAGGGTCAGGGCGGAAGTAGCGGAAGTAAATCATTCTTCAACTGGGTACCATTTATTCACCTGGGAGTTTAAATATGTGGTTAATCCACCTCTTTCTCTTCTTCTTTGCGGTCATCTGAAATTTGTTTGGACACTTAGTAGTAAGTTGGATGTGACTTGATTCTGCATGGATTCATGTTTTCGAATTCTTCAAGTAAGTAACCCAAGGGGAGGATGAGGAGGATGTGATGGTCCCAATTAGGAATGTATCGGTACTGTACCTATGTACATATAAAGCCTCCATGCAGTCATCTACCTTTTCGAACGATATAAGAGAAATGGAAACTCATGAAACAAGCAATGGCGGACTAACAAAGGATTGATGATTATATTCTTGTGTCAGATCTCGATTTGGGCCTTTTTAAGAATTTATCCGAACTTTTTTTGAGATGCAATCTGGAAATTTTGTACGAATTCTGCATCGGTCCTACTACTAACCAGCAGGAAATACTGTACCCATCTGGGATAGACCGCTGGTACCTGTCATCAGTATCCAAAACATCGAGGGGTATATTATGCAAAGACAGTTACGAGTACTTATGGTAATCGTTATTTAATCAATCGACATGAGGTTTTTCAGGTCTCGGTAAAAAGTGTCCCAGCTCAAGATTGCAATGCAAAATAGGGGCTGTGCTATTGTATTTAGTGGCTGTGTTGAATGCATAATAGTGGCTGTCCTTTAAATCTGCTTTACGAGTACTTATGTAATCGTTTATAATCAATCGAAATGAGCTTTTAGAGACCTAGTCAAAAGTGTCCCAGATCTATTCGTGTAACAGATTTAGTGGCAGTGCTAGTCTTCCTAGTGGCTGTGTTGAATAGAATTTAAAGGACAGCCACTAATGTCCCTTCATTTCTTGTGAGATTATGGTGGCTGTGCCTGAGTTATGTAATGGATTGTTGCTCATCGCGCAGGTTCGAGTCTGGTGATACACATTCTCCGTTCTTTAAGACATAAGGTCAGGATCTTCATTTTGGCTCCCCTGCATCCTTTTACGTGTCTTGATTGATTGGTCAAATGCGGGATGTGCTGGGAATTTGATCAATAAGTTTCCATTCATGCAACACAAACAATTGATCGAGTGGCATAGTGTACGAGAGCATGGTGTATTGCAGGAAGGGGGATCAGAGGAAGGGCATGAGGCTAAAACATCACACATAAGAAAACAAAGATCAAAATATCAGAGAGAGCTGCTCCATCAAGGCGCCGCGGAACTGGGAGGGTGGACCACGACGTTAGTGTTGCCGCCGGCTAAGCCGATCAATTTCAGAAAACTGATATCTAGCTCGCAATAAAATTGCGGTAATTCTGGAAATATTTTGGGAGATGCATCCCTTAACAAGCCGTAGGGCGTACCTTTGGGTCCAAGGAATTGGTGCAACCGGTGCCCTGATATTTGACCGGCTTCTAAACGGCGAAAATTCGAGCCGTTTAGAAGCTGGTCAAATATCTGTACAATGGCTCCGTGGATCGCCTTGTGCCACTGGGAGACCTTGCGGCTTTTAAGGTATTCTTTCTACACAAATATCCTTATAATTATCTCTATTTAATTCGAAGTGATATCTCAATTCTATGAAATTGATCGGCATAACTGGCGGCAACACTAGACCACGTTGAGGGGCGGAACGGCCGCGACGGGGAGTACGCAGGCTCAATGTCGTGCGGGTACTCCGGCGGCGCAGTGCCCGAGGACGACTTGGGGAGAATAGTCTCCCTTTTCCTTGCCGTTGTAATCAGTTGAGGTGTCCGCGAGCGCCGACGGCGAGAGCAAGTAGGGGCAGCGCTTGACGCGCAGATGCGCCCGGCTGAATCTTGAACATAAGCGCGCCGCCCGCAGGCTGCGAGTGTGTGCGCATCGCCGTTCCATAGCACCGTCACGACCTGCTCCATCTGATTGAATTCCGGGTGCATGTCTTGCCAGGAGCGCGGAGCGGGAGGGTCCGGAGGACGAGGGCAGGATGGTGAATAAGGGCTGAAGGGAAATAGCACGGGGTGGCGGAGGCGAGAATTGGTGGGCGGACGGGGCGGCGCATAAACGCGAAGGATGTGGATTACAAGGGTATATTGGTAGAAAGTAGAAAGAAGGGGCAACGGACTGCAGTAGGTGGCGGAGATGAGATCAATTATGTTGGGCCCGCCGTAAATGAGGGAGGTAGGTGGGGATGTTCTCAATATCGTAGTGGTGGCCTTGCCCGATGTAAGTATGCTACGAGCATTAATAGAAGCGGACACGCGGAGTGGTATTTGCGCGAAGGGGATGCCGAGGCCGATGACGAGCTCACCCAGAAATGTGCGGCGCTTCGGCGCTTTGGATATTCAGACGGTTTGGCGCAAGGGAATCTTGTACAGGCGGCCGTTGATGTACAGCGACGCCGCGAGGATGTCTACAGCAATCCAGACTGTCACTCGGGTACCTGGGAGACGAATTAGCAAGTCAGGAACAGCACAAAGAGAAATATAAAGATAGAGACACATCACACCAAGCCGGTGCCACGGTGAGGACATTGTCGCGCCACCGAGGGAGATGAAGGCTAGGTCCAGAATATAAAGAGGAAAGCCTCTGCGTGCCACTCATAAGAGGCTCATAGCAGGCATTGGCACCGTGAGTAGGACGAGATGCACCTCAGGAACACGAGGACGGTGCGCTTCGCGAATCGAGTTCCCGGGCCACGGCCCACGAGCCCACGACACGAATCCGATCCAGGGGAATTGAAGCGACACCAGTGTAGCCAGTATTCCAAATGCTGAGGCTGTTACATAATTAGTGTCTGTAGTATGTATTGTATTCCTCGTGCTGTATGGCACTAAACAGCACACATCGAGCTCGGGGTAGCACAATATAATCACTGAAAGGCAAAAACCGTCAAGCTTCAGGGAAGTTACTGGTCCTATTTTTCTAACTCCACTATGGAAAAAAAAAACAGAAAGTCCATAAGTGCGAGTTTGCCGGGCCGGGCCACGGCCATTACCCCCAAGTCAAATTTTGTGAAATAATAGTGGCTGTGATCGTGCTTTGTAATTAGGTGCTAATCGTGGGCCGGGTTCGAATATCGCCAGGTGCTTTTCTTTTTCCCAATTTTTCCTCTTTGCCTCCTTCGCGCATTTGAGCAATTCTTTTTGAGCGCATCCTGTTCAGAATGCTTTCATTTTGCTCCCATACAAGTTTCAGTGTCCAAACTGACCTATACCTTCTGGTTTGCATTGATATCTATGTGGCTGTGTCCTTCTGTTTGGTCTCGGCAGAATTCCCCTCGGCCCTCCACCCTTCCAGATTCTCAATGACAAGTTAAATCAGAACAGCCTGCCATTTTGTATATCACTTCTACATGCCTACCCAAAATGGCCATTGTCCGGCCATGTACCGCGCATTCAGGTCGATCCAAATACCCGCCAAAATTTGCAGTCGACACGTGCATCTTTCTCACGATTTTAACGGCTGGCTGGTTCGTCGTTTTTTTTCTCTCTGTATTCGCAGATCTCGACGTAGTCATCCATGAATTTATCCAGTATAAAAGCAGGAAAAATCTCTCAATAACGTGCACAACCCAATGCAGCCATACATCACAAAGGCGTGCTATTAAATTTCCGGAGCAAGCGGGAGCTTATTTCAACTCGACGCTGTCCCACCTCGAGTTCCGTTTCTCATCTACACCAATCTCCGTCACTACGCTTCCTGCGAAGCATTCAGTACCATGATATTCAGGATGACGCGCAAATACCTTGTCCGTTTGCAACGTCGCTCGAGGACTGGTGTCTGTGGTGAGGGACCGCGGATTTGTTCATGTTGGTACTTACTTTCGTAGCAATACCTTACCCTTGGACGGCAACGGAATACTGCACGGTGTTGTCAACGACCTGGTGCTTAGAATTAGCTAGTTCCCACCAGGTAGAATGGAACATACCTTTGTTGCCGTGGGCTGTACTTTGACGGACACTGTTGTTGACTCCTGCGACAGGTTCCGCTAAATTAGCAGTTGCATGAAGGATTCGTTTTCTGCAGACGTTGGGCTCACTGCAGCTTTGTAACGTCCGCGCCTAAAACGGCCGGTTGTTCGTGGTAGGCTATGGTTAATCAGGCAACTGTCCAACTGCCCAAAACTATGACGAACCAGCAGTGCAGTCGCAGATGGAGGTTGTTTCTCGTCGTTGTTCTCTACTCTTGAAAAGGAGTTGGGACTGGAGATGGAGAATTCGGTTGTTGAGGTCTGTGTAAATTCACCACCTCTGGAGCATTCGGCGTATTCCGTTAAACTGTTATAAGTTCAGCATATATGGTCCGAAGTGTTCGGCACTCACACCGAGCTCGAGTCATACCTTGAAACTATTCAGCGTTGAAAGTCTAGGTTAAAGGGATGCTTACTCTTCAGATACGCGCGAAGGCCTGTTTCTCGCAACACTCCTGCGAAGGTTTCCCGTCAGTCAATCGCTTCCACAATTGACTCAGGAATCCGACTCTTCTGTGGCAAGCACGATAACGTCCGACTCAGGCGCAGTAAAATGGTCCGTGGTCCTGCGTGGAGATCAAGTCAGGGGATGGTTCCCATACTGGATACAAATATGGACTTACATGGCAGGAAGATCCCCGATTCTGAATAGGTGTTCGTTTAAGATAAGACGGCGAGTAATAGTAGCCCACGTACCTGGCTCACTTCGGTGTAACTCCTTGGTTCGGAGTTTCAGGTGCGGCACAGTTCCGTCGGGTGTGTTTCGCTGGCACATTGTTCGTTGGGTCTCGGTGCAGGTTAGGACACAGGTGGGTTTTTTATATTCGCACCCTGCCAACGCTGTGTGGGCCGCAACATCGGTTTCCTATGACCTCCCTATCTGCTGTGAAGACCCTGTCTTGGCATCGACGCCACTCGCGATGTCTAAAATTCAACTCAATGATACCTCCTACTTTGTCTGTAGCAACTCCCTGATGTGACAGAATGTGGTACGGGTAGTCATCGAAACTCACACAATTAGTATCTGCAGCAACTGCTCCGTCTCCTGGGACATTCCGACTTTATCGATCGCCGAGGGGTACCATCACGGCATGTGGGCTAACCTTCTTGGGTTCGACTTGTATAAGCAGACATGTCTTTTGCAGAGGCCTTGGTTTGCGACCTAATATAAGTGAGCCTAGCTCGTATGCCCTCAAAGATAATAATTGTTCTGGAATAGTACTTTCTCACTAGGTTTCTAGTCTTCTGATGAATGCAATTCTGAGTCTTTTGTGATCTTTGTGCGGCTTGGGACTGAGCCTCCTTTCGACTCTATCTCGACCATCACTACTAGGTAACTCTGTGCTTATGATGCTATGCACTTTTAAGTCCAATTTAAAGGTCCGGATGTTAGATTTTGACCTTTTATTCTACTCTCTCGCATCTACCACTCCAGGTAAATCACTGTCTTTGATGCCATGCACATTTGAGTCTTATTAGAAGCCGGAGATTCTGGTCGGTAAGTCTTTCTACTCTCTCGCAGCGACAACCACCAGGTAAGTCTGTATTTGATGCCATGCAAGTTCGAGACGTACTTAATCATCTGGAGGTTCGGGTCAGAATCTTTTTCAACTCTCGCTCAATCATCACCACCAGGTAAGTCTGTGTTTTTGATGCCATGCAGATTGAGTCGTATTTAAATCCCGGAGGTTCCGGTTGAAAGCTCTTTCCTCTCTCGCAACTACCACCACTAGGTAAGTCGGTGATTTTGATGCCATGCAATTTCGAGACTTACTTATTCGTCCGGAGGTGGACGGAGCCGAGACTGATGTAGAGACATTATATTTTTTACATACATTAGATTACGACACCGCCCTGACAGATCACCTGTAACTCCCAATACTATCATCTTTAACTCAGTGAAAAAAAAAAAAAAAGTTCGTAAGTGCGAGTTTGCTGGGCCGTGCTGCGGCCTTCACCCCAAGTTGAAAAATCATGATATGAGGCTGAAGTAGTTCGAACTCTTATAGCACATAGTGCTGATGTCAAATGGTAGGCTGGCGCTCTTCTGCCTATCAACCTGTGGATGGACATATGTTTTCAATGAGATTAAGAAAGTGCAATGTATCGCAAAGGACGGCGCATCAAAAGCGTTCGACAAGCGCCGACGGGCCTTGGACGCGTCGCGTCAATACGGCGTCAAGATACCTTCGCCATGTCCACCTCCGCTCCCAAATCCGCTCATCCTCTCTCGTTCATCCCGAGCCGCGAGTTCTACAAGGAGTCCAATAGTCCCAATTGTCAAACTCAAACGCGTACCGTGCCATACGCGACGAATCTTCGACGGATCCATCCATGTGCGCGCGATAGGTGACCGGAACATGACCCAGCATTTTGGCTACGTCCTCTTTCCCCCTATTCCCAACCTTTACAACACCAGCTCGAAGGCGAATCCCCCAAGTTATGCTGCGCGACTGTATCATTCCCGGGCGACTTCGGATAAGAAGGAATGCTCGCGAGGAGGGGTAGGAGGGCCAGGACAGTAAGGAGCTGACGGTATAGGCTGCACAGTACGTTATATAACGCCCATATATCCACCAGCCTATCTCACTTTACGCGATGGTTAAGGGGCCCGCGAAGGCAAGCCGGCGCTCACCGCTCGAGTTCCCCTCTTACCTTTATGCAGATGGCTCCGATCCGAAGATGATCAGAAGGGGGTCTTCAGTAGCGAGTACGTCGTTCTATTACCTCGCGCTAGTTGATCCCGCAACGCAATAACAGATCTGTCATGTGTCGATGGCGTCGGGCTGGCCCCGCAAGATTCCGCAAGTCCACAATGCAAGAGCCCACTGAGATTGTAAAATGCTTAGACTGCCACCAATGACTGGTGATGCGGACATCAAGGCACATTTCCCACACCTTCTTCCTCTTCAACTGCACTGGTCATCATCCTCGCTCTCCCAAATTTGAAGTTGAAATTCATCCACCCATCCAGGGGTTTACATTCCCTCGCCTCGCGACTCCCAGAATTCTGGGCACGAACGAAGTTTGATGTATGCTGGGCCTTAAGTTTTCTGACTCTATTGGAGACTCATGCTGAAAGACTGGAACGAAACTCACGCTGAAGACTGGAGCGAAACAACTTCATCACCATACATTACTTTACCTCCTTCCAAAGCGTGAGTCCTTCGCTCCTACGCTTTCTCTTACTCGTTATCCACCCATATGCATATAAAATATGGCTGGCTGCAGCGCGTAACCCACCGGCGTGTACAGTGATCCTTTGTCCTTCGCTTCTACTCGACTAACTGTTGAACATCCCGACTTATATAATTTACTGCTTGTGTAATGGAATTATGCCCCAAATCCCGCTTCCAGTACTCATTGTATTGCAGCGTGCCTCAGCTGTATCAAGATCTGCCTTTCAAAATTAATCGCGCTCTTCTTATCTTCTTCCTTCGCTAATCTGCGCTATTTCAGTATAGTTCGGATTTACCGTGCTGTAAGTCTTACCTTCAATCTCGCTCTTCTCTCGAGAATCAGACGGTGGATGTGGAGGTAGATCCGCAAAGTCCCGCTTTGACCGACGTTTATCAGCCGCCAAGTCCCGGGTCATGCTTACGGAAACTTCCAGTGTTCGTGGAAAATTTTGCGCGGCTTGATTGCTAAAATGTGTTCTAAGTATAATGTTTATTCCTTACCTATCTATTTCCGACCAAAATTTATGATTCTTGGAGGCTTTAAACCACAGTCCGAAGCCCCTGTGGCCTTGGAGGGTCGTTTACCACCCATTTTATAGTTCCTGCACTCTCCCAGCACGTTCTATACCCTGTAGTACTCGAAACAAAATATGTGATAAAAAGTTTTTAAAGCCTTCCCCGGGACCCCTCCCCCTGTCCCCATATCCGAAATTTTTAATCCCGATCGCCCTTTGAATTTCTTCGCCTTCATCTTTTGTCTGGATACAAAAGGTTTGAAAGCTGTACAGTACTTTTTTGTATCAATGTGTTGGCTCTGTCTCTGATTTCTTCACTTCAGGGTTCTCCATCGCGTCTGACGCGTCGAGTTGCGTCGAGTCGAGGTGGCACGTGGTTGATGCTTATATAATAACGCAGGATACTGGTTATCAGGCACGGTAACCAAAGAACTACTGAGAGAGGAGGGAAGCTTCAAGCAAGAGATACATAACTTGAAGGCGATTCGAGGGAAATATATGTATATATGAAGGCCGAGAAAAATCCGACTCAGTCGAGTTGGTGGTTGTCCGCAAGCACGGTCCGGGTCCGGGTTTGTAATGCGTCCCAACTGGCAACGAATTTACAATGATCAGATGGCTAATTGGACGGATTCGGAGAGTGGCAGAAAAACCCGGTTTTATCCTTGAATAAATTTCGCCCCCGGGCTCAGATGTTCCAAGAATGAGCTTACATACAATGAATCATTGCAACACGATCATTGCTCATCCAAAAAAAAAGAACGCCCCGGCACAGGCATCTAATACACACGCTTCGACGGCGGGACAGCCCTGCACTCTTCCTCGTCCAGCGTTGTGCCAATAACCGCGCGGTACCGCACCTCGACATCCGGCTCCGCCGCATCGCGCTGGAACGTCAGGCTATGTTTCATCCAGTTGTCGTCATCGCGCTGAAAATTACGGTGAGCAACAGCACGGGAAGATACAATAAACTCGACACGGCCTGGGCCCGGGAGCGAGAACATACTACGTACATCAGGAAAATCCTCGCGTGAATGTGCCCCGCGCGATTCGGTGCGGGCAGCGGCGGCGGTGACGGTCTGCACGGCGCATTGCAGGAGGTTGCGCAGCTCGAGTGTTTCGATGAGGTCCCTGTACGTTGAAAAATGTAAAGTAAAGCTCGATGTCAGGCTGCGTTTTGAGGGCTATGCGTACGTGTTCCAGATCATGCTCCGATCCTTGATGCCCACATTTTCGTAGCGCTTGTAGATGCGCCGAAGTTTCTCGACGCCCTCGTCCAGGGTTTGTTGGGTCCTTATTTATGTCACGTATTTAGCACTGGGCGAGAGAGGGAAGAAAACACCAACCGGAACACAGCCGCGTCCGCCTGCATGGCCCTCTGCATATCCAGCCTGATCTTCCCGCGGCCTCCGGCCCGTCCGCCTTCCTGTTCTCGAGCTCAGCCTCGCAGTGCAGGATCGTTATAAATTCGGCAGCATACCGAATCTTGTCCATGAACTCGATACTCTCGATCCCAGCCGCGTCCGGAATCGCCTTATGCGGCGTCCCCGGCGCGAGCGTGTCCCTGATATGGTGCGCGCACGCCCGGCCAAAGACGACAATGTCGAGGAGCGAGTTGGCGCCGAGGCGGTTCGCGCCGTGCACGGAGACGCACGCGGCCTCGCCTGCGGCGTACAATCCCGGAACAACTTGATCGTTGCCGTCCGCGTCGACAGTGAGGACTTCGCCCGTGTATTTCGTCGGGATGCCGCCCACTGAAAATAACATCAGATTCAGATTCCCAAGAAGTAAAAAAAGATGACAAGAGATTCGACATACTGTTGTAGTGCACGGTCGGAAGCACGGGGATCGGGTCCTTCACGACGTCGACGCCCGAGAAAATCGACGCGGTTTCAGAAATTCCGGGAAGGCGCTCGTGGATGACCTCGGCGGGCAGGTGGCTGAGTTGCAAGTAGATATGGTCCTTGTCCTTCCCTACCCCGCGCCCCTCGCGGATTCGAGCGTCATGCTGCGCGATACGACGTCGCGCGACGCCAGGTCTTTCGCGGTCGGCGCGTAGCGCTCCATGAAGCGCTCGCCTTCCGAGTTGAGGAGGTATCCGCCTTCGCCGCGGCAACCTGTCCATAGCACGGAACTGTCAGTTGGGAAGAGTGAGGGGAAAGCGTCTGACCTTCGCTAATGAGGCACCCAGACCCATATATCCCGGTCGGATGGAATGCACGAACTCCAAATCCTGCAGCGGCAGCCCCGCGCGCACGACCATCGCATTCCCGTCCCCGCTGCACGTATGCGCGCTCGTACAGCTAAAGTACGCGCGCCCGTACCCGCCCGTCGCCAGCACGGTCCTATTCGCCCGAAACCGGTGCAGCGTCCCGTCCTCCATGCTCAGTGCAATCACGCCGAGACACTCGCCGTCCTGCATGAGGAGGTCGAGCGCGAAGTACTCGATGAAGAAGTTGGTGTTGTGGCGCAGGGACTGCCCGTAGAGCGTGTGCAGCAGCGCGTGGCCCGTGCGGTCCGCGGCGGCGGCGCAGCGGTAGGCTTGCCCGCCCGTTCCGTAGTGCAGGGATTGGCCTCCTAGGGCGCGTTGGTATATTTTGCCGTCTTTCGTGCGCGAGAAGGGGACGCCGAAGCGTTCGAGCTGCGGAACAGTCAGCGACGAAGAGACGTAAGCGGCATGTTGAAGACCTCGATAACGGTGCGCGGTGCTTCGCGGCACATGTAATGAATGGCGTCTTGGTCTCCGAGCCAGTCAGACCCTTTCACCTATTTATTGAATGGTGAGGCGACTGCGATGGTGGACAACGCGAAACATACTGTATCGTACATGTGCCATCGCCAATCGTCCTCGGTTATGTTCTGGATCGATCCTATGTGTGCATATGATAAGAAAGATACATTAAACGCACCCCGAGAGCAGCGTTGATACCGCCCTGGCCACAGCTCAGCAGGCAGTGATGCGCGCGAGATATGGACTATACCTGAGCCGCGACGGTGTGGCTCCGGGTGGGGAAAAGCTTCGTGATACAGGCCGTGTTAAAGCCGCCTCGGCCAATCCAAACGCAGCGCGGAGGCCAGCGCCTCCCGCCCCGCTACCACGGGTAAGAATCAGACAAGACAGGGCGATAGCGGACTCACACGACGATGGCATCGTATTCGTGTTCGATCAACGGGTACTTGCCTGACGCCCAGGACTGTGAATGCGGGGATTAGGCACAGGAGACGCGGGGGCGTGTCCTCACCTTGACCTCCGAGGTCTTGACTGGGCTCGTCCCGACAATCTTTCGGGCTGGTGCGGAGGACTGGAAGGAACGCGCGGGGTGCCAGAGAGTCCGCGGTACTAGTAGGCGTTTTCCGATCATGGTTCAGGAAAGCAAGCGGAAAGCAAACTAAGCGCGTCGGTCTTAAGCACAGTGGCATACCCGGTTCCATGACTCGTGAGCAGGGCGTGTGATCACCGCCCGTAATCGTTCTTACGGCGCGCCGGACTTTGCTCTTGAAGTAAGCGATTATTCGAGGCAGGCCATTTCGGCAGAAGTGATTCGGGCAAATATCCAGGACGGCAACGCCAGCGGCCACCCCGCAGTCCACCCACGAGTCGGACGCGGGAGCGCGGCCGTTCGGAAAAGGCGTACCTTCGTGAGACGAAGGTTTGCGTACAGCGTGGGGAGATGCGAATGATGTGGCAACGCCTTTGGCGACCTTTGTCAGCACGCCGGCAACTCCCGCGTTCCATATGAATTGCGCATGAACTTCAGATGAAAAGTTGAAGAATGAAAATGAGTCTGGCCGGCTCAGATTTGACCGTCCTGCTCTATCCTGCTTCTGAAACCTGCAGCAGACAAAAGCCCGCTGATTAATTTCCCATGTCTCATAACCGAATAAGAAGGCTGTCAACTTCGTGTTAGCGTGGCCATCATCTCTTGCGTAAAACCCATCTCTGTGCCCTGTCCTGTTTCGACAAATAATGCGGGAGCCAAGAACTTAGGATTCCATGTTGCCGCCAATGGCCTCGTCAAAAATTAAGAGCTTTTGATGCTTCAAGCGCAGAAGTTACGCACATCAATACATCCCGAAAACTGACAGCCAAGATGTTCCCATGGCTTTTCTATTTATACACCGGGAGGCAGTGCATATCAACGTCCAGTATATTAAGACCCTCCCATCTCCCGCTCCATCAGAAAGTGATTTCCCCCCTCTCGAAAAAGTCCGTACCATGCAGCTTCATGGTAATCATACATTCGTAAGTATAGATGCCAGTGATCACATATTTCACAGATCTCGAAATCAAATGTCTGTCCCATCCACACAGGGATCTTCCGGTGGACATGCAGATGTCTGTACAGCTCGTTGTCGACAAGCATATCATCCAACAGACAGTGCCTGCAGATGCGGAGCCATCCCAAGATGAATGGAAACCTCGTCAAGGGTTCAACATGTATGTTCCTGTTCAGAAACAATCCCGATGTAGCTAACTTCTGGCCACAGTCCGGAGCACATCCTTACCTTCACACTGGCAGTGGTAGGCTATGATAAAGCTCGATGTACTACCCGCCTGCTTGGTTACGTGGAAGCCACAAGAGACCAATTTTCCAGTCAAAGGCAAATAGAATTGGTATGTCTGTCCCTCATATTGAAAGTCACTTCTTAATTGATATCTCTAGATCTTATCAACGTTAACCCTGATGGTCCAATACTCCTGGTCCTTCTCGGTTTCTGAGTCCCTCCCACGGTTCCGTACAATACCGTTGATTTACTGGGCAATAAAAGTAAGATACAGCTCTCTCTTATCCTTGATATCTCCTGACTTTGTCAAGGTCCCCCATGAACAGTGATTGGTCAACATATTTGCCTACCTGCACCAGATTTATCTTGTGCTGAAGCAGGAATTCACCGGGGCTTAACGAGCTTTGTATCTTGCACGAGACAATTCTCTTCCTCCCTGCTGCAGAAAGCCAACGGGCAAACTTCTGAACATCCTCGGTGATAGTTGCTTAAATCGATGGCAGACATCATCTACCATGGACTTTCTAAACCAGTCTGTGGTTGCCTACGAGGATGCAGTTCGGGATGACCCCACAACTGTGGGGTATCTCCGAGATCTTGCAAAGGCACTCTTCTATCGCTTTGAGCAACTTGGAGATACCCGTGACATAAATAGAGCAGTATTGAAGCAAGAAAATGCTGTTCAGCTTGCTCCAGATGGGCCCAATACACAGGCAACATCCTGAGCGCTCTGGGGATGTTCCTTCTAGCCGCTTTGAGCGATTGGAAGACCCCAATGATCTTAATAGATCCATTCAAGCCAGGAGACTGCTGTCAATCTGGCTCTGGACAGTCATTCTGATAAACCTCTTATACTAAACAATACTGGAAATTCCTTACAACATCGCTTTCTCAGGCTGGGCGACCTCAAAGATCTTGACAAGTGCATCTCATACCAGGAACAGGGCTTTAACCTGGGATCTGAAAAAAATCCCCCTACTCCTAGACAGCTGATTGGTTTGGGCAATTCTCTAACTATTCGCTTCAACCAACTTGGACAACTCAGTGATATTGACAAGGCAGTTTCACTATACAGAACTGGGCTACATCTCATTCCGGATGGTCACCTAGATAAGCCTGAAATGCTGAGTTACCTTGGGGATTCTCTGCTCCGTCGTTTCCAGCGCCTGGATACTACAGATGACCTCAATGAGTGCATTACAATAAAAGAAGCTGCTATCCGACTAACATTAAATAGTCATCCAGGTCGGCCTCGGATGCTCAGTCATCTTGGCTATGCTTTAGCAAGTCGATTTACTCGACTTGGTGACCCTAAAGACCTCACTGAGTCCATTTCCAAGCTCGAAGATGCTATTCATCTAACTCCGGATGACCCCTCAATCAAGGCACCCATACTAGCAAACCTTGCAAGTTCTTTGCATGATCACTTCGAACAATCTGGTGACCTTGGTGCGCTTAATGAGGCTATATCAAGATATACAGAGGCTGTTCACCTCACTCCAGATGATAACTCAGAGAAACCTACTTTTCTAGACAGTCTTGGCATCTGTCTTCAAAGTCGATTTTCCCAGCTTGGTGATATTAGTGACCTCACTGAGAGTATCTCGAGCACCATTGATGCAATCCGCCGGATATCAGATGGGCACCCAGGCAAACAGAGAATGCTGGGCAATCTCAGTGTCTCTCTTAATGCTCGCTTCAAGCGGCTGGGTGACATCAGGACCTCGATGACTCCATATCCAAGCTTAAAGATGCTGTCCATCTGGATTCGCCACAACAGGCAATACTGCTATATAATCTCGGGAGTTTTTTGCGCAATCGTTTTGCCACACTGGGTCAGATTAATGACCTCAATGATTCAATAACAAATCTCAAAAAAGCTGTAAACCTGACTCCAGATAGTCACTCAGCAAAGGCTATCATATTGAACAGTCTTGGGAATTCACTGCTAGCTCACTCTGCACAGTTCGGTGAAATTGGCGATATAGATGAGGCCATATCCAAACTACAAGATGCTGTCAACCTGACACCGGACGGTCACCCATTAAAGGTTATCATGCTCCGAGATCTTGCAATATCCTTTCAGGATCGCTTTACAAAACTTCAGATGGCCAGTGATGACCAGGAAGGATTTCGTCAGTGGGCCCTGGCAGCACAATCACCCACAGGTCAAGTAGAAGAACGACTCCGGGCTGCAACAAATTGGGCATTTGGTGCCCAAGAGTTCCGTGATCCCTCTGTGTTAGATGCATATCACAAGGCCATGAGTCTCCTTCCAGAAGCAGCATGGCTTGGTTTGTCCATTGATGATCGCCATCGTCGGATTATTACTGCAGGACCGATGGTAAGAGATGCTGCTAGAGCTGCAATTTACTCTGGTCAGCTGGGAAAAGCGGTAGAATGGCTGGAAGAGGGCCGGTCAATTATATGGGGGCAGTTACTCAACCTGAGGACCCCAGTCGACACTCTAATGCAGCAGAATCCAGACCTTGCAAAGGAATTTATATCTCTCTCTGCCCAGTTGGAAGGTGCAGGCACTCGCGGAAATGACTGGAAATCTGGGACTTTGCAATCAGTTGCAGCTACTGCACATCAGGCACATGACAGTGCTCATAAACGAGATGTTTTAATAAAGAAAATTCGAGAGGTGGAAGGGCTTGAGCGGTTCCTGTTGCCAAAGATAATTGTTGAGCTTTCGCTAGCTGCTCAAAGGGGGAATGTTGTTCTCCTGAATGTCAGCAGGATTTCCTGTGATGCTCTGGTGCTCATGCCTCATCTTAGCACTAAAGTCAAGCACGTCCCTCTGCCTGAATTTACACCACAACATGTGGAGAAGCTGGCACAGTCTATGGAACACCTTGTTCCCTTCATGGGCCGCAGTCAGACTGAAAGATTATATGCCCAGCGCGAGGAAGGCCTTGGAAGCCCCGAGGATGATTTTGCACACATTTTGTCAGAGCTCTGGGTCCGACTTGTTAAGCCAGTCCTGGCGGCACTTGCTATCACCGTAAGTTTTGCCATTCAATGACACAATTTTAAAGTATTAACCAAATTTATAGACCCCTGCAAAGGACAATTTGGAACGTATTTGGTGGTGTCCAACCGCTTCTCTTACATTTCTCCCAATACATGCTGCCGGTCTATATGGCAAAGATGATTCCTTCGGCTCAAAGCTATCCGACTTTGCAATTTCTTCCTATACACCTTCCTTAGCCGCATTGGTACAGGGCTTTCGTCAAAACTCTCAGTCAAAGCAGGGAATCCAGCTGCTGGCTATTGCTCAGCCATCAGCACACGGACAGAGTTACATTCCCGGCACTGGGGATGAAATAAACCGCATTCAGCAATGTGCCAGAGGCAAGATTCCAGTCTTTCCCTTAATGGAGCAAGAGGCAACTATAGAACGGGTTGAGGAGGGCATGGCGAAGTCAGGATGGGTACACTTTGCATGCCATGGTGTGCAAGACAGAGCCAGCCCAACTGAGAGTGCCTTACTTCTGGCTGGAAGTTCACGATTGACACTCTCGAGAATCATCCACCTATCTCTCCCACAGGCAGATCTCGCCTTCCTCTCTGCCTGTCAAACTGCCACCGGCAATAAGGAACTCCCAGAAGAGTCCGTACATCTTGCAGCTGGGATGTTGCTAGCTGGGTACCGAGGTGTGATCGCAACAATGTGGTCAATCATGGACAACGATGCACCGAAAGTGGCCGCAGACGTGTATGAACATCTTTTCAAAGTATCGCCACCCGACCCGACTCGGGCCGCGGAAGCGTTGCATTTGGCAGTTAAAAATCTTCGCGAGGGTCAGGGTGGAAGTGGTGGAAGTAAATCATTCTTCAACTGGGTACCATATATCCACCTTGGAGTGTAAATATAACAATGCGCATAATCCACTTCTTTCTCTTCTTCTTTGCGGTCTCTGAAATCCATTTGGACACTGGGTAGTAAGTTGGACATGATTTAATTTGCATGGATTCATGTTTTCGAATTCTTCAAGTAACACAAGAGGAGGAGGATGATTACTGTGGTACCGATTAGTGCTAGGGAATATCGTGTCCATCAGTGATATATATATAGTGTTGGTACTTTTCATAAGTATTCATAGTGCATCCAATTACAGCTAATTGCAGTACCGAAGGCGCGAACCAAAAAATTCTGTTTTGGGATATTTTCAAAGAATTCCCGATATCTCAGGCAGTTCTTCACCGATTCACATAAAAACTAGATACATCTACTCAGCTAATTCACGTGCAATTAGTGATTGAAACGAATTTGTGAAAATATCATGTATTAGGTATTTTCTGGTTCCGGGCTGTTTTCGCACTGAAAGCCATCTAGCATGCCGAGAACATGTCCCAGCGGCCTAACATTTTAGGGCGGACAACATTTATAGCTGAGGGAATATTTGATACAGCCAGAAATGTATGAAATTCCTAGATAAATGTAATCTTTACAATATCTCTCAATGACAAAACTGGCAAATGTATCCGAGGGAGCTAGAGAAACTGTAAGTAATTTATCTGTGTTTCTGGCTCTATCACATGTTTCCACAGCTATAGATGTTGTCCGTCCTAAAATGTTAGGCTACTGGGACATGTTCTCGGCATGCTAGATGGCTTCCGGTGCGAAAACAGCCCGGAACCAGAAAATACCTAACACATAATATTTTCGCATATTCCTTTCTATCACTAATTGTGCGTGAACTAGCTGAGTAGATCTATCTAGTTTTTATGTGAATCAGTGAAGAACTGGCTGAGATATCGAGAATTGTTCGAAAATATCCCCAAACATAAATTTTTGGTTCATGCCTTCGGTACTGCAATTAGCTGTAAATGGTTGAAACTCATAATATGAGGCTGAAGTGTTCGAACTCTTATAGTGGCACATGGTGATGTCAAATGGTAGACTGGTAATTGCAATCGTCTGCCTATGAAACCGTCGACAGACATCTTTTTTTTTTCAATAAGATTGACCATTATTATATCTCACTTTACAGCTAAACCAAGCCGGCGATCACCCCGACGGATTTTTCCCTGTTGCTTTCATGCAGACTTGGATGGCTCATATCTATACGAGAAGGAACTCTTCGTTAACGAGTACGTACTCCTACCACCTCACACTAGTAGCCTCATTTAGCGTTTACACTCACGGCTGTTAACGTTTTCGCAACGCAATGAGTCCTTCACTCCGTCACTCTCCCGTACTCGTCATTTACCCATTTAAAGTCTGGCCAGCACGAGCGTCTTGATCTGGAACCCAACGGCAAGTCTCTCGCCTCTACTCAACTAACAACCTCCAATTCTCTTTTATCCAATCTGCGGCTACGTGTGCTGAATAAAAGTAAGTGCGCGTCAAGCACGGTTGTTTATATTCCGCACTCATTGTGTTACAGCGCAGTCTCCCAATAGCATTCAATCGTGCTCTTCCTTGACTGATCTGCGGTCTTTCAGTATATTTCTTCGGCATTTCCTGTTTTGTAGGTTTCCTTTTAAATTCAATCCCGCTCTTCTGTATCTACTTTCCGGCACTTTGGCTCGCTCGATACTAGATGTGCAGAGACCGTTGCCGTTAATATTTCAGCGAGATCAAAGCGAGATCGTGCTTTCGAATCAGAAAAACAAATCTGGGACTACTCATTATTCTATCCGACTCGGTGGGAATCTTCACCCCGAAAAATAATCCCCGACCCTAGTCAAATTCTTCGACGGTGGACGCAGAGATGTAAATCCGCAAAGTCCTGCTTTGACCGACGTTTTGACCGACCTCTGTCAGCAGACCGGCAACTCCCGGGTCACGCTTACGGAAACTTCCAGAGCATTCGTGAAAAATTTTGCGCGGCTTGATTCCTTCTCCCTTTCCTCCTCACGACTCTCACCCAAAATGCACCGTCTGTCTACGACCTCTTCCCGGTCTGTCCGCCGTGCAGCCGCAAAAGCTCAGCCTGCCCTCACTCGGGGCGCCACAAGGAGATTAAGTTCTCCAATGAGGGCCGCGCGAGCATCCTCAAGGGCGTCGACATCCTCGCCAACGCCGTCAGCGTCACCCTCGGGCCCAAGGGTATGTCGACCGTCTTCGGGGACGACCACCGACTAACCGGGTCGCGCAGGCCGCAATGTTATTATTGAGCAGGCGTATGGCGGGCCCAAGATCACAAAAGGTGGGTAGAAACGCTTTGGTCCGAGTACGGTGCTCATCCACCAACTTTAGATGGTGTCACGGTCGCAAAGGCCGTCGCGCTGAAGGACAAGTTCGAGAATCTCGGCGCTCGGTGCGTTGTGCTATTACATCCCCAAGACTGACGCTCATTTTCCTTGTAGGCTCATCCAGGACGTCGCGGCCAAGACCAACGAGACTGCCGGTGACGGAACCACCACCGCGACGGTCCTCGCGCGCGCCATCTACGCCGAGGGCGTCAAGAACGTCGCGGCCGGGTGCAACCCCATGGACCTGCGCCGCGGCTCGCAGGCCGCCGTCGACCGCGTCGTGCAGTTCCTCTCCGCGCAGACCAAGACGATCACGACCACCGCCGAGATCGCCCAGGTCGCGACCATCTCCGCCAACGGCGACACGCACGTCGGCAACCTCATCGCGCAGGCAATGGAGAAGGTCGGCAAGGAGGGCGTCATCACCGTCAAGGAGGGCCGCACCATCGAGGACGAGATCGAGATCACCGAGGGCATGCGCTTCGACCGCGGCTTCATCTCGCCGTACTTTGTCACGGACGTCAAGAGCCAGAAGGTCGAGATGGAGAAGCCGTACATTCTCCTCAGCGAGAAGAAGATCTCGGCGCTGCAGGACATTCTGCCCTCGCTCGAGGCCGCGGCCCAGGCGCGCCGCCCGCTCGTCATCATCGCCGAGGACGTCGACGGCGAGGCGCTCGCCGCGTGCATCCTCAACAAGCTGCGCGGCCAGCTGCAGGTCGTCGCCGTCAAGGCCCCCGGCTTCGGCGACAACCGCAAGTCCATCCTCGGCGACCTCGCGATCCTCACCGGCGGCACGGTCTTCACCGACGAGCTCGACATCAAGCTCGAGCGCGCGACGCCCGACATGCTCGGGTCGACGGGCAGCATCACGATCACCAAGGAGGACACGATCGTGCTCAACGGCGAGGGCGCCAAGGACGCGATCGCCGCGCGCTGCGAGCAGATCCGCAGCATCATCGCGGACGTGACGACGAGCGAGTTCGACCGCTCCAAGCTGCAGGAGCGCCTCGCGAAGCTCTCGGGCGGCGTCGCCGTCATCAAGGTCGGCGGCGCGAGCGAGGTCGAGGTCGGCGAGAAGAAGGACCGCTACGACGACGCGCTCAACGCGACGCGCGCGGCGGTCGCGGAGGGCATCCTCCCCGGCGGCGGCGTCGCGCTGCTCAAGGCGAGCCTGCTCCTCGCGACGTCGTCCCCCGGCGCGGCGTCATCCACCTCCTCCCCCGTCTCGCCCGACGCCGTGCCCATCGTGACGGCGAACTTCGACCAGGAGCTCGGCGTCGCGATCGTGCGCCGCGCGCTCACCGCGCCCGCGCGCGCGATCCTCGCGAACGCGGGCGAGGAGGCGAGCGTGATCGTCGGGACGCTGCTCGGGCAGTACGGCGGCGCGGACAAGTTCGGGTGGGGGTACGACGCGAGCAAGGGCGAGTACGTCGACATGGTCAAGGCGGGGATCGTCGATCCGCTCAAGGTCGTGCGCACCGCGCTCGTGGACGCCGCGGGCGTCGCGAGCCTGCTGACGACGAGCGAGTGCTGCATCGTCGACGCGCCGGAGGAGGAGAAGGCGGGCGGCGCCGGGGGCATGGGCGGGGGCATGGGCGGTATGGGCGGCATGGGCGGGTTCTAGAAAGACCGTGAGTTTTAGAGCTCTGGGCGGCGGCGCGACGCGGACGCGCGGAACTAATAAAAGTACAGCTTTTACTCCACTCACTACGCATTGACATGGGCTACCTCGCTACATACTTACCTACATCGCATTATCGCTACAGCTTTTTTATGTTTTCTAAATACACCCCCACTCACGCACTCTGTATCACAAGTAGGAAAAAAATTAAAGCAAGGACGTGGCCGTTTTTGTGGAAGCCGATTATCTCCGACGATGACCCGATCTTTTCCGATGTAGAAGCCAATTTCAAGCAGAGTTTTTTGCAGACGCAGTCCTCTATCAGCCTTTCCCTCAGCTCTCATCTCCGTCCATATACTAATAAATCTCGTTGAGCTTCACAGAGTTGAGCAGTCCGAGTCGTTGAATCATCATATTCGTACAAAAGATTCGCAGCGTACTCTATTTTACACACACCCAATTCAATGTCTTCGAAGCAAGAAGTCCATGTTCATGTCCATCTCAAAGCTGCCCCGCAATACTCCCGTCGTCCTCGACGATCTGGATCTCCGGATCCCCGCCCGCCCCCGCGCCGTGCCGCGCAATCCCCGCCGCCTCCTTGGACACAATCGACTCCGCGTCGTTCGCCGCGCTGCCCCTGCGCGCTTTCGAATTGCCCAGCGCGACGAAGACGACGGCGCGGTGCGTCTGCGAGAAGCGCTTCGGGTACTTGGGCGGCGGGGCGGGCCCGCTCGGCGCGGTGGCGGACGTGGTGAACGGCGCGTCCTGGGACGCGGTGGGCTCGGCGGCGGGGGGCGGTGCCGGCCGGAGGGCGTTGATGGCACAGAGGAATCCCTGCGGTCGATCAGTACTAGTGTCAGGCGGCTGCGCGGGGTGCGTACGGGGTCGGTGGACGCGAGCAGGACGTATACGACTGGGCGGAAGATGAACACCAGCAGACCTGGGAATGGACTGTCGTGAGCTATCTGCGGGAGGGCCACCCTTGGAACACGCACGTAAGAGCGGCACTAGCTGCTCGACGCGATCAGACGCGCATTCAATGAAAGGAAGAGAACGGACCTTCTCGTTCGGGCTGCCGCGGTGCGTGGCGAACACGCTCAAGACGGTGGACATGATGCTGAAAAAGCAGGAAATGAGGGGATATAGGCCTGGTATGGACGACGGCGTCAGCGCAATCGAGGTATCACTCGAGCGGAAAGTCGGACCAATTCGCAAGATCGTAGAACGATATTTGACGATGGGTGCTTGGCGGATGACCTGGCCCGAATTTGGCGAGGTGTCGCTCGGCATGTCGCGTTTGAGGCGTCGGAATTTCAGCTAGTACATGGATGAGTGAGCGGCGGTACTCCAGGGCACGCTCGAGCGCACCTCCTGCCGCATCATATAGTTGAAGGTCTTCAGGAACGAAAATAACTCTCCGGCGGACATGAGGAGCAGCCAAAAGGATTGGGTCCCAATCAGCCACGCCAGCTGAACCGGGACGGGGAGGCTCGGATTTCGTTGCCAGCAGTGTCCGGAAGGGCCAGTCCAGCTGCGCGGGATCGTCAGTCCCTGGGACTTGAGCATAAGATGAGTACGCACCCGTACTCGCCGACGACGAAGGGCGGGATATTGCAGGCCAGGGAGAAGAAACAGGAGTAGATGATGTAATATTTTTCCATTGAATTCCCGTTGACGCCGTGGATGAGCACCAATCTAGATCACGGCGAATTCAGTAGCTGCCAAGGCGAAGAGCGCATACAAGGAGGCGTACTGGAGGTTCAGCGCCATGCAGAAGCCCATGCATGCGGCGAACATGGTGAGGAGCTGGCGTCGGGAGGAAGGATGAGTGTCAGTGGGCCATCCTTGGCGAGACGTACCATGGACAAGAACGTATTGGGGCCGCACCCACGAGGATACTCTTGCATGTTCAGTGGGATCAATACCATGAATATAAGGCTGAGGGAGGACGTCCGTGAGAGGATGAGGCCCAGAAATGAGGTCTGCTCACTCTGCTACAAGCGCCCAAGCAAGCAACCGAAAGCTCACGCGATCCAAATATCGTCTTGAGACGCGTTTACAGGCCAGATATGCGATAGAAGAAAGTAGGAGCGTGGAAAGAAATATTCCCGGGATCACAGTCCCGAGAGTCAGTCCCCTAGAAAGCACGAGACGGTCGGTTCACGGAGACGACTCAAAACAAAACAACGCACGGATTGCTTCTTTGTATACTCGAGAGGGCGGGGCGGTGGGCAGGAACGTGGTCTATTTGTATGCTCAAAGGGGAGGGATTGTGGGGAGTAGACATGGCGGTAGGAGAGAAAGGTAAGGAGATGTCTCGCGGATTCACATTCCATCCGCATGAGGTGAGACAACTTGTCTGTCTGTAAGCACCTGGGTGATAGCGAGGGCGGATCCGGGGAGAGTGATTGTTTTATAGTTTAGGCAGGATGTGGGTTTCCAAGCCTAATATTCCATAGGATAGAATGTAGCAATTGCAACCTGAGTCTCGAAGCAGACGGTGCTAACTTTGGAAGATGAAAAAACCTCTAACCGATTCCAGCGTGTCACCGGGTCTATAGAGCTTGTATCCTGCGTAGATAGCCGCATTCGAGAGAGAGATATCCTCGGCAAGAGTGGGCAAAACCCCATGAGTTCCGATTCGCCGGCGGCCGAGCAATTGCAAGTTCTGAAGAGTCTTCGGATTCATCTTATTGATTCCTGCTTCTTTCTTCCAGCCTTTGATAAATAATGCGTGTACTCGCGGTTGAACCAGAAAACCAGGGCGACTACTGGGTGCGGTTGGTGGTGGTGTGAAAGCTGCGCTGAGGGGCGGGACTGTGGCTCCGTGGGAACATCAAAAATCCGGGCGCTTCGACACGTCACGCATCGGATGTTCCGATCTCTGGCCTCGGAAATGGACCAAATTCCCCCATTCCTCCCTCAAGAGGCTCACCAATGTCGGCTCACCAATGTCCGCCCAATATGCTTTGAGCACGAAATCGTCGCCATGGAGTCAGCTCCGGCGCTTTCAAAATCAATGCGCTTCGTCACCGATGAGGAGCGGCTAGCTTTCCGCGCCTGTCAAAGAAATGCGCCGTCGGAGTGACCGAGATCCGACGGGACCGTCGAAAATCGTGCAGATCCTCCGAGTCCCATACTGAGACAGAGGTATAAAAGAGCGCAGTAATTATTCGGCCACAAAAAAACACTCGCACCATGAAGTCTATCGCATTCACAGCCCTTGCGGCATTTCTAAATGTAGTTTGCGTCCACGCAGCGTCGGCAAAACAGGGACCGAATATCGTGTTCATCCTGACCGATGATCAAGGTGCGGCTTGGCCTTTTCGTTCGCAATTACTTTCACTGAATGTACGGCGACAGACAAGCTTATGGGCTCTTTGGATTACATGCCCAATGTCAAGGAACATCTGACGGACAAAGGCGTTATCTATGAACGTCACTACTGCACCGTCGCGCTGTGCTGCCCGTCCCGAGTCAGTTTGTTGACAGGAAGAGCTGCCCAGTGCGTATTAAATTATCCTTTCTGAGCTAGCCCTGACCATCTATCAGCAATACGAATGTGACGGACATTATCCCTCCCTACGGTAATTCATTCTTTCTCAGCTCGATAAGGTCGTTAATGAATACCAGGGGGCTACACCAAGTTCACCGAGGAGGGCCTCAACGACAATTACCTCCCCGTGTGGCTGCAAAATGCGGGCTACAGCACGTATTACGCGGGCAAGCTCATGAACGGCCACGCAACTCTCAACTATAACATGCCCTTCGCGAAGGGCTTCAACCAGAGCTCGTACGTAGTAAACCGAGCTTCGGGCGTCCAATTTAAATGCTGACTGGACTCGTGGTAGCTTCATTCTCGATCCTGGACAGTACGTCTACATGAACAGCACCTGGCAGACCGGTACGGGCGTGCCCGAGAACTTCCCGGGCAAGCATATCCTCGACATTAACAACGAGCGAGCGTTCGCCTACCTGGATGACGCGGCTGAGAAAGACGTCCCATTCTTCCTGACCATCGCTCCAGTCGCTCCTCATGCCCAGGTCATTGTCGACCTGGACAACCCTCAGATCGAAAACCGAAACATCAGCGCGCCAGTGCCACAAGCCAAATGGAACACATCTTTCCTCGACGAAAAGGTGCCGCGCACACCGAACTTCAACCCTGACGTGGTAAGTCCTCATTGTCTCGATTTTGCGTGTGTTGATTCTCATGCTATCGGTGTACATAGGCCAGGTACAGGAAAATGTTCTCGTGAATCTCGCACCGGCTGATCTGTTGTCGTACTTAGCGGCGGCTCCTGGATCCGGGACCTCCCCCAGCTCGACGCCGACACCGTCGCCTACAACGATGCGTTCTATGTCGCGCGGCTGCAGCTCCTTGCCGGGCTCGACGAAATGGTGGGAGAGCTGGTCTCCCGGCTGAATGCCTCGGGGCTTTTGGAGTCGACGTACATCGTCTATACGACCGACAACGGGTTCCACATCGGGCAGCACAGGCTGCAGCCCGGAAAGTCGTGCCCCATTGAGGAGGACTACATCGTGCCGTTGATCATCCGCGGCCCGAACGTTCCTGCTGGGAAGGTACATCTATCTTTCTTTCGAGGGCGCGCGGATACCGACTATCTATTCCACAGGTCGTCAATACTGTCACGACCCACACCGATCTCGCGCCGACGTTCTTCGAGATGCTCGGCATCGACATGCGCCCCGAGTTCGACGGCGCGCCGATCCCAGTCACGAATACACAAATCTCGTCCGCGAGCGAGGACTCGGCTCAGACGGAGCATATCGACATGGAGTACTGGGGCAACCTGAATGCCCGCAATGAAGGCAACTCTGGAAGCACGACGCCAACCAACAACACGTACAAGGCCGCGCGCGTGATTGGGACCAACTACAATGTTTTCTACACAGTCTGGTGCGACAATAGCCACGAGCTCTATGTGAGTCTGGTCGGCTTTCCTTTATTGAGCTTTCTCTGAATGATTTCCACAGGACATGAAGGTAAGCTGACCACAGTGGTCCTGCGACTGTCTAGTGACAATCGAGTGTTAGGCGGATCCCTACCAGATGAACGACTTGCTGGGCGCCTCGAACGCCTCGAGCGACTTTACTTCAAGCCTCAGCGTTTCTACAGTTGCTTCTTCTGCCGTCGTACGTGGTTTCATGACCCCTTTCGAACCCCCTTGCTTACATCCAAACAAGAACTCTACCGCGCGCGCCCCTGCCCCGGGGTCCACCCAGGCCTCCGTCACCCATGATATCCCGCAACTCGTGAGACGCCTCGACTCCCTCACCATGGTGTTGAAGTCCTGCAAGGCCGACGCCTGCCGCAGCCCCTGGAGCGTGTTGCACCCCCAGGGCGACGTCCAGAACTTGGAAGACGCGATGGCCCGCAAGTACGACGCGTTTTACGCGTCGCAACCGAAGGCGTCGTTTTCGGAGTGCCAGCCTGGGTACATTCTCGAGGCTGAGGGTCCGCAGAGCGTTATCCCGTATTCCGGATGAAGAATCGAGCGTTACAGAACAGTGGCTGTTTGCGCTGTCCGCGTTTAATTAAATTTACCTCAGCAGTACAATGCAGCCGTCAAATATAAATTCTTCATTCTCTTGAACCTTGGTTCCTACTATCGTCTTTGCCTTGTGAGTTTCTCCGGTGCAATGTCTGTGTCCTTCCTTGACTCATAACCAGTTTGCCTACGGGTAGGGCTGCTGACCGTCCCGTATACGGAGACGGCCGTCATTTTGACGGCCGAAAGTGCGCCGAACCGTACCGTAAGCCGTACCGTAATCAAAATCTCAGAAGCTCCGACGGTACGGTACGGTCAAAAATACGGCCGTTACGTGCATACGGGAGGTCGAAAAAAATAGAAGTTCTCTAAAGTATCACAAATGAGTGCTAAGTACCACCAATCATCTCCTGAACAGCTAGACGCGCCAGCCAGAGGCGTTGTTTGACGATCATCAGTGTTCTGATGGTGTCAGGCTTCAAGTTAGCGCAGCGGAGGGAAATGGTATCTCTACCACCCGAGAAAAT
>JARKIE010000661.1:0-32088 GCA_029378255.1 Mycena rosella | reverse complement strand
ATGTGGCACAGAGAGTACCTTGGATGGCGCAGAGCGCTCACCATGAATGCAACTGCGGCGAACGTCACAATACCTATCGGCGCCCAGGTCACACCGCATGGACATTGGGCGCCGTTCCGCTCTGCATCATGAACCTCGTTCAGGATCGAAAAAAAAAAAAATGCGGCCCTAGGATGCGCGCAGCGTGATGATTCGGCAACTCGGATCGCGAGGCCGACGTTTGGAGTGCGCAGCTCTCCCCACCTATAACTTCGCGGTGCGATTGGGTGGAGAAGATAACTAGGCCAGTATTTCGCTTCGCGGTTCAATATTGATTCCTAAAATTACGGTTCACTCTAGTTCAATCCTCGTTTAATCCTTAGTCCCTTATAAACAGACGCCACGACTAATGATGCTCGTACCTCGCATGTTTCAGGCGGATGCCGGTTCGCGATATGGATCATTCGGGCCCATTTTTGTGCAAGGTCTAATCGGCGGGCAGCGTAGTCTAATGCGGCTCAACATCACGGCAACTTGGAGTTGCGAAAAACTTGTGCTTCGGACCCTACGAGCCTATCCGCGGAATATCACGGCAGGTCTACAGTAGCCAAAATCATTTGACTGGTGTGCGCGACTAACATGCTCCCAAACTTAAAAATGTTGGTTGAACTTGGAGGAAATAATAACAAGCATGGGGTACATGTAATCTCAATAAGTACTATGACACAGGGAAAATGCAGCCTAAATTCCTCCCCTCTGTCGCTGTTCTGTCTATCCGGGAGCGGCTGTAATTTCCGGGGTCCTCAGTTGTTAAGGTCAACGTTACCTTCTGGTACTGGACCACAAAAGACCGGCATGGAACGGGCTCCAGGAATCGCTCAAACTGGCTCGGGCAAGTCAAATTTCGTGGATAAATGACCTGCGTATCGTTCTCTCCCGGCTGTACATTCCTGTGGAGTTGAACATATCACCAGAGATAGATGTTGCAACCGTGGAAATCACTATGAAGGCCATCAAAAAATCCATGGAAGCCTGGATTGACGATGAAATTGAATCTTCCTCCAGAGTGCGGGACCTACTAGTTGGCCGGCTGGAGAAAGACAAGGACACGGGGAAGTTGGTTAAAAAGTCGCTGGATTTTCGCCACTATCTGAGGGTCAAGCAACCGGAGCACCGCAAGGCACTGACAAGGATGGTCCTCTCCAGCCACAGCCTCGCCGTGGAACGACGCCGTTGGAAAGAACGCGGCAAGAAGATCGTTCCACGCCAATGGCGCTCTGCAGGTTCTGCTATCTCTCCGTGGAAGACCCGGCACACGCAATGTTTCAGTGTGAGCACGCAGAAATCAAGGAAATACGGCAAATCTTCTTCGAGAAATTGGAGGTTGAAATTCCGGGCACAGCGGCCAAATTCCCTGATGCACTCCAAATGTTTCGAGGCCTCCTTTCAATCCGAGAAATCACTCCACTTCTTGCTAAACTGGCATATGATGTGCTTAAAATATTCGACACAACACCAATGCTCCTCGTGGACGATCCGACACCTCAACCTCAGGTGGTTTGAACAATCTGCACCTGAATTCCTCTCCCTTCCTGGCACACCCCCGGCATTCATCAGCTTTAGATATTTCATTTGGTGGTTGGCTCCCGTATGCACTCTGCAAAGGGAAGACATACAACAGCTTCTTGTGTGCTGGTGGACACTGGGGATTTACACCTGGGAGGGGAGAACTCCGACCAGGTCCCACAGGGTTTTAACCAGTGGTCCTGCCATTCACGGCCGGCCAGTCCACGGTTGCCTAGCATCTTGTATTCTCACCCCCCTGGAATGAGTGTGTGCTCTGTTGGCATCTTGCGGGTTTATGTACGGCTAACCATCCGTATATTCCTACTTGTTTGTCTTCAGTAGACTTTTTGTTCATGTTGTGGACCTGCAAGTATAATAAATCCCCCCCCCCCCCCTGCACAGTGCACCCGGATCAGTTATAGAACGGGAATTATTTGATAAGACTCATATATCCGGAACATTTTGACCCGCTTCAGGCATTGGAGCTGCTTTCGACTCGTCAAGGTCATTGTGTACTGACGCGATATTCTCCTGGGCAAGGTGAGTATCTGGATCATCATTCCCCGGAAGTGTCTTCTCCTCCGCAGCCAGCCTGGCTTTAAGGTTCTCTACCTCAATTCGGAGCTCCTCGGCCTTCTCGCCCCAGCCTAGGCTGTCGTAGGTTATTGCCAGATTATTCATGGCATACAAGGTCCCAGTATGGTCACCGCCACTAATGATTCTCTGCTTCTCCAACTCTGTGGTTTGAAGTGTCTTGGCTTCCTGCAAGCGTCCCAGCTTGTGATATGTCGCGGTGCATGGCGATGAGTGTCTATGGATGGTCCTCGCCCTTGAGTTTTTTCTCCTTCTCCAACACCACAACTTGTAGATTCATTGCCTCCTGAAAGCGACCCAGGCTGTAGTATGATGTCGCCAGACTGCCCATGGCCACCACGGTCGCATGGTGATCTGTCGGAAAAACCCCAAATCAGTTGGAACGGATCGAGTCGGCTTGTCGCCTTGGATGGGATTGGAACCGGTCTGAAGCCGCTGGCGAGTGGCTTGTAACCAGTCCCGAGACGTTCAATGCGTCTCAAGTTATTTTCAGGCTTGAGACGGGTTGGCACAGCCTGTGTCTTCATCGCTATCTAGTTACTCATCATTCGGCTCCGGGCTCATCCATGCAAGGTGTTATATACCTGAGCACTTTCAATTTATAAAGCAGGAGGATGTTAATTAATCTATGTCATTTACACGCAAAAACATATCCTCGTCAATGCAGTCCACCACGTAAAACACCTCGCGCGATGCTCCGAATATGGGGCACAACAGGGTGCCGCACGTAACATGTTCGAACGCAATGAAGGCGCTTCCGGGGCCCCATTCTCGCTTCGGAAAATCTGTCCGCGTGCGGGCAACTCATGTGCTCTTCGTCGAATCAGCGCAAGATCAAGAGCAATTTTCTGCGGCAGATGACAACGGAATTCCAATTCAAGCTGACCCATTGCTGAGTCGTCGTTCTGGCCCTCGTAAATGATAGAATCATAACGAGCTCGGGTGTGAAAGCACGGGTTGCAGCGAAAAATATCGCGTGCAAGCTTCCAGTCAACTTTTGATTGATAGTCGACATACAGAACTTTGCACGGCTCGATCTGGAGCCGTATTGTGTCAGCTTTAATTCAGGGGAGACTGAATCGAACTTGGGGGTGATGTCCGTGGCACAGCCCGGCAAACTCGTACTTTTTTCTTTTTTTCTGGCCTCACTGGTTGAACATTTCAAGTTTTTCAGTGAGAAAATTGGTAAAAAACTTTACCAATTTTATAGGAATTTCTCACTGAAAAAATAGGTGAAAACTCAAAATCTTTACAGAACTTTTTGACTCACAATCACTTTTTTTCAGCAAAAACAGATAAAAATCTGAAAAAGTTTCGAGTTTTCTACCTACTTTTTCGATGAAAAATTCCTGTAAAATCAGTAAAGTTTTTCACCAATTTTTTCACTGAAAAACTTGAAATGTTCAACCAGTGCCTTGACAATTTTTGCTTTTCACTCTTTGGCATCATCGGTGGGCAAAATGAACACCGCACTTGCTCCGCTCCTTCTCGTATCCAGGCAAACCTGTTCATGCACACTGCAGGGTGAGCCTGGAAATTATTTAATATAGGGACCTGGGGCTACATACAAATTTTCAGAGGTTGAACTCAGAAAGGCAACATGCGAACGGGTTACGATTCGATCTCCTAGGGACTCACGCTCGTTTGCGCCATCACGGAAAGTTCCGACCGTCTACCGAACTCCAAACTTGCATTGCATCGGATCCGTCAAAGTAGCTTTAGGAGTGGAATGCTTAGATATCTAGTCCATCCCAGCTAGTCTTCTTCTCGGCCAGCGACTCTTTTTCCGACCTCTACCCCGAGCTCGTGACTTCCAGACGTGTCCCTCAACAATTGTGTGCACCAATGCCATTTCAAAAGTGTTGTCATGGATAGGATGTTGCAGCAAGGTCGCTGCGCAAACAGGACAGGAAAATCCATGGGCTAAAAGCCAGTTAAATGTATGCAAGCAAATGTAGCAGAACATGTGCATGCATAGCGGCCTGAAATATGGAAGCTCAGTTTAGGGAAAATAGGTGTAGACAAACTGACATGACAGGCTACAAGACTGTGTCTTTGCAGATTGGACAGATAAATCTGTTGACAGGGTCTATTTCGAAGGTCAGCATCATACTACAATTTGGAAGGTTGTATTCACCTATTATCGGCGACTGGCTAGAGGGCCACCTTGAGGGTTTTAGTGTCCCATGGACCGTTAAATTGGAAGACTGCGGCTTGTGTGTACAGAGGGTGTATTCTGGCATCGTACGAATCGATTGAGGTCGGTGGCCCTCAATTCGGTGAAGTTTTGATGGCTCAGCGAATATTTTGCGCCGGCATGTCCAAAAACGGCAAAAACGGCTTAGTGGGCCGGGTGCCGGAACTTTTCCAGTCAGCCACAATTGACGTCGCCCTGCGTTCCTCGCACAAGGGTAAATGAAAAGGAGTTGTTCAACACATGAAATGGGCCACTATGATGTACAGGACTAATCATTACTGGCCTCTAGCCTGGTTTGAGTCAAGAATAGTAGGTTTTGAGTCCGGATAGCAAAAGCCGGGCGGCCACACCAGCTACATGTGGCCGACGACGGCCAATAGGCCACATGATGACATTGGAAGAGGGTAAAACTCATATTTAATGGAAAACGAACATAATGAGATGGATTAGGGGATATGGATTGTGATCGTTGGTAGGTCAAAATCCACCCATTCAAAAGCATGCCGCCGCGCAGCACCAAAATGAGGTACAGATCTAAAGTCAGCTGGCATGATCCTCAGCGGATCTATGTGAACGTACATGAACCACCACGTCCTCGGCCAGGGGCGTCCATCTCCCCAGAAAAACTCGAAGTGTCGGGCTTGCATAAACCGGTGTTTAGACACCGTACGCCACAACGACGGATGAACAGAGTCTGAGAAAAGGTAGCTTGCCCATTGATGAACTGCACTCACTATGGAGATCGCACAGACCGAATCTCGGAAGGGCAACGCCACCATAGCATCCAATAATCGATTGGCGAGTGCGTAGCCTTCGGGAACATGCTAACTTGAAACTTTAGGGTATTAATGCCAGAGAACAGAAGGTCCAGCGGTCGGAAGGCGCCCAGGATGTAGCCAGACATCCTACGAACAGATCGAGCACCGGAAGTCGTAGAGAGACGAAGAGGTCGTGGAGATACAAGCTGTTTCTCACAAGCGATGCTGTGCGGGAATAAGAAAACACGTGTTCGGCATCCCGCACCGGGGATCAACCGGCACAGCTTGTGATCAACTCCATCAAATTGGCCCAAATTTTGTTTCCGAGGGCGTCCCTACATCCCTTCCAACTTACAGGTAAGACATTGTAAGAAACTTTTACTCATGGCCTTGGAGGGTCGAAGTGGCTCACTAACTAGTCCGGTCCACTAAGCAGTCGCTGATAATAGGCTCAGATCATTGATCAAAGGCAAATGCCAATGCTTTTTTTTTTTTTTGGATTTCTGTTTGGATGCAGGGCCTGATATATAGGAACCGGGGCAATGGCTGTTGCCAGAATAATAGCACTGATAACATAAGGATGTTT
Organism: Mycena rosella; assembly: GCA_029378255.1. Taxonomy (NCBI): domain Eukaryota; kingdom Fungi; phylum Basidiomycota; class Agaricomycetes; order Agaricales; family Mycenaceae; genus Mycena; species Mycena rosella. Next base: position 26,408 of record JARKIE010000661.1, on the reverse strand, counting down.
GGCAGTACCGAAGGCACGAACGAAAAAATTATCATTTGGGATGTTTTCGAAGAGTTACCCGGAACCAATCTGTTGAGAATCAAGTTCTGGATAATTCTTCGAAAACATCCCAAACGGGACATTTCCGTTCGTGCCTTCGGTACTGCCATTAGCTGTAAGTAGATGCTTGAATGATTTCAGGCTCATAGGAGTGGTGGTGCAGCAAGGCACCAAATTTAATTCTCAGCAGCTCACATGAGCAGGGACGGCTTTGAATATGTTAAGGCAACGAAGGTCTATGCAGTTCTTGCTGGGTCTGTTGTGGTGGACACTAGCATATAGCTTATCAGCTTTTATGTTGCCTTGCCAGAATACTCGGTGGAAGATATAAATACACATGGTGGCAGCAAGGTACTGCACTAGATTCCCAGCAGTGCACATGAGTAAGTATCTGATGGGTGAAGAGAAGATGTCGAATACAGGGAACCGGGGTAGTCTGTGTGTCCCAAATAATAATTCTAACAACATACAGACACTAGGTAGATGCCTGAATATCTTCAGGTTCAAAGGAGTGTTGGTGGCAGCAAGGCGCTAAATTAAATTCCCAGCTGTGCACGTGAGTGAGTATCTGATGAGTGAAACGAAGATGTCGAATACAGGGAACCGGGGTAATCTGTGTTTCCTAAATAATAATTCTAACAACATAAGGCCACTAGGTAGATGCCTGAATATTTTCAGGTTCAAAGGAATGTCGGTGGCAGCAAGGCACTGAATTAAATTCCCAGTAGTGCACATGAATCCGTATCTGATGGGTGAAACAAACACATCGAAAACAGGAAACCGAGGTATTCTGTGTGTCCCCTAACAGTAATTCTAACAACATACAGACACTAGGTAGATGCCTGAATATTTTCAGGTTCAACAGAGTATTGATGGCAGCAAGGCGCTGAATTAGATTCCCAGTGGTGCACGTGAGTGAGTATCTGATGGGTGAAATAAAGATGTCCATTGCAGGAAACTGGGGTAATTTATGTCCCCCTAATAATAATTCTACTAAGTAGATGCTCGAATATTTCTGGACACACTCGCCCATCAACAAGAAATAAGTGACACCTTGAAGAATTGAACACAGCCGAAGATTGAGTCACTGATTATGTATACAAGGCACAGCCACTAATTGTTCACAACATATGAACAGGATTTAAAGGACAGCCACTAAATGTGCTTCAACACAGCCACAAAATATTCTAGCACAGCCCCTAAATTCTTTACAAACTTAAAATGTGACATGATTCACTGAGACCTGGAAAACATCATTTCGAGTTGATTAATAAAACCATTACATAAGTACTCATAACATACCTGCATATCCTGATCTGGGCGGACGAAATACAACGGATGGTAGTGTGCCAGGTACTCTCGAAGCTTCAAATTGAATTCCCGGAATGACGGATTGTGTTGGTTGCATGCCTCTATACAAACAGTGGTAACCTGAGTGTCTGCCAAGCCCAACTTCCAATGAGCGCTGGATCCTGAATTCGACGGCCCAAGGACCGACTCCTTCTCGTCCCCCTCCTGGCTCTTGAGCCATTCGTCAAATGCCATCTGGATACGGGCCATTGTTTCTTCATTTTCATCCATGATTGACATCTAAAAAGTGCGATTTAGAACAATTTGGGCAAGGATAACAAGGGCGCACTTGATGCTGGCATTCTTCCTGTTCGTCTTCTTGTACTGTGCGCTCACCTCCTGCTGAAACCCTTCACCAACATGGGTATTCATGTTGCAACTGGTTCCTATATATCTACAGTGCTAGAATAGTGTTCCTTTTATACCTTTGGCTTGCACAGCCCCCAGGTCCTGGTACCATGCGGTCCCTCACATCGTGAATCACAGGAGACCTGCTTGAATCGGCAAAATCATGTGATTTTGGTGTTGCAGAGTCAGGAAATCGAGTGATTTGTGCTGGAAAGAGCAGGCAACTGTACCCATGTTTCAGGCTCAGCCCAAATGGAGGCAGAATGTCCTGCGGTGCATCGGCGGCCTCGGGTCTGGGGTCCGTCGGGAGGGTAACGGACGGGCAACGATAAACGGGTGTCCAATGCTAGGAAATCAAGTGATTTTACATGCATGATTGGTAGAGTCGCTTATTGTTTGGCGAGAATCAAGCAATTTCTGGTGACCAGGAGGCTTCTTGGTGTGGTGTCGCATGGGCAATGGATGAGGCACACTGCTGGTGCTGGGGCGTTTAGTGCACATCAAAGGATTTTGGCCAGGTCAGGGAGTGGACAGAAAATCATGTGATTTTGGACCAAGAGTCAGGCCAAAAGGCTCGGTGGGGCTCGAATCGATGGTGTCTGCAGTGGATTATTGGTTGTAGTTTGAGTCCCAGTTGATGCCCTAGGTTGAGGAGCGTGTTTGTGGGAAGTCTGAATGTGGTTTCCAGGTGTGTCCCGATTTGGTGATATAGCCGTGCTGTGCTTCTTCATCCCTGTTGTGCCGATGGTGCTACATGAGGGCATATGCAGAGCATATACAGCCCTCACACCGGCAAGCCGGTCAATCTCGGAGAGAGGTTTGGAACAAGCTGGGCCAAATAGTGAGGATCTTGGACATCCAATTGCTCAATGCACATACCTCTGTTTGGCTAGCTTATATGGCAGAATTTTTTTTTTGTACGCTTCAAATTCATGTGCCGCATGCTAAATTGCTATCGCACTAACATGGGCTGCGCTATCGGGGGAAATTCCACGCTGCCTGGTTGGCAGGAGCCAGCTCATTTATAAATATTGAGTTCCCCAAATGCCCAAGTTTATGGGCTTGATGAAATCCGACTGTCTTTGGGAGATTTTATGTCCCCTTACATTTCCCATAACTCTGTTTTAACTGCGTGGAAATCAAGTGCTAATTAGTGTCACGGATTGTGACTATGTGACTTGAGGCCACTTTGGGGGGCATGCGACGGGGTGTTCCCGGGGAGCGAGGAGGGACCCTGGGCACATTCTTGCGAGGACTCTGTGGCTTATTCATAGATATCGCGGCACGAGGGGAAAATTCAAGTGCGCTTGCCGATGATTCCCAAAACGGAAATCCGACCGACCAATTTCTGCTCATCCCGTTCGCTGTCCACTGGCCAATATTTACAGGTTTCAACTACCTATTCGAGTCTAGTATCATCTAGTATGTATTTTGCCGGTTTAAAATTGCTTCCGGTGCCCAAGCACATGCAAGGGACCATGACCAAAATGGGAGTTAGGGGTTCACGAAGGCTCTCTTTCCGCGTGTTGTAGATACAGGTGGTTTCGTACCAAACTGAGTCGACAAATATCTAAGTCTATTAAAAATGAAAAGCTTTCCTCACTTCTGCATGGCAATTGACATGCTATTATGGGCTGTAGAGCGTGATGAAGATCCTCCCATTTTCCCCATCTTGGCACAAGCCCCTTCATTTATTTGACCCAAATCTGATCCCATCAGCAAACAATGAACGGCAGGCTTGATCCGAACCTACTTTTCCGAGGCGACATGCTCCTAAAGGTGCTTCTATCTTCTCTCCCTCACTCCGATTCATTGATTGTCTTTGCTGGTCTTCACCTCTATCATCCAGTCCTCACAGCGCAGAGGGCTATTTCAAGGGCAAGTCCAAGCTGCCACAGGCCATATGCTTCCAACGCATACACAAAATCACCTGCATTACCCCGGGCGCAATTGTTACTGCGGCAACCCTGGTGCATTTGATTCTACTCCAGCATGGTGCTGCTCAAGCTTCTCAGGCCATCTGGCTATTTTCAGCAGACACGCAGCTTGTACAGGTTGGTGACAAGACCACCATTGACTACGCTGCTTGACACTGCACCTACATCTGCCGAATTTGTGAGGGGCTGCGCAACAAGAAGGTTTGGGCTTGTTGGTTTGATCGATTATTGGAACCACATCTTCTTTCCCAATGCAGAAAAGTCTCGCAACCATGGTGCAGCGGGCAACGAGTAGCTTGAGGATGACGAGGAGATCAATGACATCTTTGCTCAAGCTTCCGAGGTGTGTCTCCTGTCCTCTTCATCTGTACCGCTGGTTCAACCATTGTAAAGGTCGCTAGCCCTCCTCACAGCGCTTCGCACAGTAACAAGGGTAACAAGGACAAAGGTAGACCGGTGACCGTCTGTCTATGAAACTGTCGATAGACAGACCGGTCGATCTGAGTTTGAATTCTCGATGTTAAGCGGGTTACCATATAAGGTTATTCCGGACCGGACATTCCGTGCGGGACCAAACAACACCATCAAACTCAGATTTATTCTCTAGAGCTCAATTCCTAACCTTTTAACCTCAAATAAATGTGAATCGAAAGCACAGGCCAGACCAGATTTCTCCCTTTGTCCGAATGAACATTTTGCGGACAACAAAATCAAGATAACATATTTGGGAAGCCGCTCACATCAAGATTTCAAACTCAGATCGACCAGCCTGTCTATCGACAGTATCACTTTGATACGACAGGCTGGTTTCGAGCCTAGGACAAAGGTGATTGGTGCCAGACCCCATGTGCTCAATCACAGCAATCACAGCAATTCCGCCACTCATCCAGTAGCCCTTGCCAGCCATCCCCTCGCAGGATAGTCTCCCCACCCCTGCACCCACCTCAACGACGCGCGGCTGGCACTTGTGTTAATTGGTGTGGGCATTGATGCATTCGGACAGTCAATAATGTACCTAATAAAATTTTATTGTTTTTTAAAAAAAAAATCTGCACCACCCAAACCACCTGCAACAACCTCAAAGCAGTCGGAAGCCTGTAATCCCTTGGGCGGATTAGAACCGATTAGAACCGAAAAGGCTGGCTTGGCACCGGTCAATTGGAGTTGATCCAAGTGTTGCAAGCTGCTTAAATATTAAGACCTTGTAACCGCTTCGAGCCAGGTGAGAGTCGTTGCCACTGACATAGGATTTTTCCGACAGACCCTATAGTACAGTAGTAATTTTGTATTTTCTTACTTTGTACCCGTTCCCGCAAAGTTGTGAGTTAAATCCTGCCAGGTAGTAATTAATTAATTAACCGTCCTACTTATATTCAATGCAAAGCTAATAACCAAATGAAGTCAGTAGCCTACAAAGTCACAAATCCAATAAGTGTTAAATTGAAGTAACTAACAGGACCTCAGTTAGCATCTTTTACCCAAAAAACCCTTACCTTACAATGCCGCATAATGATTCCCCTGTTACAAAATTCAGAAGGCGTGTCTCCCACTGTGTCATCTCGGAATTTGTTTCCCGTTACGAGTACTTATGTAATCATTTTTGATCAATCGACATGAGCTTTTTGCACGCTAGTTGAAAAATGTCCCCCATTTAAGTGTGTAACGGATTTAGTGGCTGTGCTCATGTTTTTGGTGGCGGTGTTGAATCCTCATTAGTGGCTGTGCTCTTAATTCTGTTCAAACAGTGTGGCTTAATAGTGGCTGTGTTTTGATAGTGTAATCCTCGCCTCTGGCAGCATGTGTTTGATCCGCTCCTCAGGCAATTTAGTTTTATCGAGCTTCATTCATTTTACATCGCAGTATCTCGCGGTCATATCTAGATGGCAACAAACCATTTGGATTCTATTAAGATTAAAACCAAAGAGAACATGAATTACATGCTTCCACGGATCGAGAAGGTCGGAGTTGCCAAGCATTCTAAGGCTTGCTGCGCGGGAATTTGATCCGGTGCGGGTGTCCGGTAATTCATGTGATGGTGCACGAATGATCAGTAGATGCAGCCGGCGGTGCGCCGGGCCGGTACTCTCTCGCTTGCTGTTGACCTTCATGTCGATGATTCACTGCTCTCTAGTTGGTATATGAATGTTCAATGCCCGGGCTTTCAGTCATGTTCCTTGCGACTCCACTATCTTGCACCCTCAATTTTGCCATCCAGTGGCATCCACATCTACAACAAGTGCCCGCAGGTCAGCAAGGAGCGGCAGGACTTTGAAATTCCTATCTTAACAACCACTGCTACTGGCTTGTCATGGCAGACCATTGGCATTTTTTTTTTTTTTTTTTTTTTTTTTGGTGGTACGAAGTAGCACCCGCACAATAAATAATAGATTTACCTGCGGGAGCTCGTAAGCGTGGAGGGGATTTCGACCTCCAGGAGAGAAAAGGGGGTGTCAACCGGCTCATTTGCATCCCACTCCCATCTGCCATCACAAGCAGCGGGCCTTCATAATATATCAGCCAAATTTCCATTTCCACTGCTGTTCCCCATTGCTCATATTCCATATCACCACACAGGCACAAGGTCAAATTACAGATAAAATAAGTGGCTGCCACCAGAGCAGCTTTGGCTCCCAAAATATTTATGGGGGCTCTATGGACCACCCACAGCCTAAAATTTATGTTATGGCATGTCCTGCGAGTGCGGGGGCTAATGCAAGGCATTCATGTTTCCGCGATCAACCACCCACCCGGATCAAAACTTAACAGTACATATCCTGTGTGCATTGTTCTCGTGGGTCGAGTTTTTCGGTTAATATTGATTAATCCACTCTCCACGCAATAAGTATACCATTTTACTATGCTCACTTCACACCGAATAAAAGTTAATTTCAGCAACAACAGGTACTGTCGGAGACTGGGTAGTTGACCACCTAAGCGTTTTTGGTGTAACACTGTAGTTATCTGTGGCCGGGCGAGGCTCAAGGGCCTTCATAATGAAGGCCTATATCCTGGGAATGGTCTCAAATAATTTGGTGAATTTATATGCGGTTTTGAAGCTTGAATGTAATTTCCTTCGGTGACTTTCCCAAAACGGCACAAAACGGGGTAGTTGACCACCTGCCAAAAGACGCTTCTGAGGGCGGAAATGTGGCGCCTTGGCATCTGGAATTTAATTGTGGGTTCCATCTCTACATTCGAAGTTGCTGAGAGAGGCCCCTGGGCCCTTGGAGTGCTACATGTATTTAATTGTACATCGGTGGATATTTGGTAAAATCGGGGTGTCCGACAACCTGACTCCCGTGTGAAGCACAGCGGGCTCGGTGGGCCAAGTTATGTTGCATATGCCTTCATATGAAGCTTATAGATGTTTTAGAATACATATATTCACCTCTCAATCCCCACGACTTCTGAAAAAAATCCAGAACTCACAACCACAAAATTTGGGTGATTTGATGTTGTGCAGAGCTGGGAGGAAAGGAATAAATCATATATGGTGCCAAAAAATATTTCAAGGTTAGGGGTGACTGCAAAGATGGTCCATGCCAGGTCTCAGGCCCGCAGCGCCAGCGGTGCACTTGTGGTATGGGTGGTCATCTTGTGCCGCCCCATGTCAGATTGTAAACATTCATGAGGCTCCTGCAGGAAGAAATGAAAGTTATAACTTAGCTTGGGTAGCCTGATTTAACACCAAGAATTATAGCTTCAAAATGAGCCCCCAAAGTCGTGGATTGACCCAGAGTTGGTCGGGAAACAAGCGTGGTCAACAATTGATTGACGTTCGGAGTTAAGGAATTGGTGTTTTCGGGCTTCGGCCGACACGTAAACGGGCCACAACTTTTGATCCGGCCATCACTTTGCGTCCAAATTCAGCATGGACCATCGTCAAACATCCCATTCCCTCCCCAAGCACGGCTTTATCTAATCTGTTACCCATGGTCTTATATTATGGAAGTGGTCAACTACCCAGTCCCGGATAGTAAAGGTTCAGGTCAGCTGTGGTTCTGACACCCCACCAGGCAATTCCCCACTTCACCATTGTTGTCTTGACCCGGCTATCGTGAGGAACAGTGGGCCTTTGTTCAACTCCGAATCACCGTTTGATTGACATCCAAAGCATATCCCCTCTGTTGTGTGCGTGTAAGAGGCTGATTGCGACTGGAATTCTATGAGCACTGATTCAATCACAGGTGTCAGCGAGGAGCAGAGGGTGTTTTAATTAAATTCACTGGTCAATTCATCATTTCATGCTCTCGCATCTAAACCCCGTCCGCCGCAACGAGCGACCGCAGGTCGGCGAGGAGCGGCGGGCCTTTAAACTTCATGGTCAACTGAGACTAAGCTCCCACTCAACAAATATTCAGCAGATCTCTGTGGCGGCTCATGCGTGACCTACAATTTCAGTCTTGATATTTCGTGTATTTGGGAACCCGTTCCGGACACATCTCCATAACAAACTAACCACATGCCAACCGTAATTACGACTAGCACACTGCAGCCAAAATACATTGAAGTGATATACTACACCAGTTTGAAATTCATGGTGTTGAGGGGACCCCTGGCATATAACAGTCACCTTATCGGTGCAAGAAACAAACAAGTCATTCAAGCGGAATTGAAAGTCACCTGCTGGTTACCGACGCCGGCCCACAAAAGGTGGGTCGGCTGATCAGCATTGGTTGACATAGACTAGTGTGGGCGGCCAGTATTGACGTGCAGTCAACTGGAATATAGCATTTCTGCAGCTACCAAGCACAAGTCATTACATATCACCAACTGTTCAACCTTCATACGCACTAAAAATCAAACTAAAGGGGTGAAAAAAACGGCATTGAGGAGATCTCATGCTAAATTACGAGTACTTAAGGTAATCGTTATTTAATCAATCGACATGAGCTTTTTCAGGTCTCGGTGAAAAGTGTCCCAGCTCAAGATTGCAATGGAAAATAGGGGCTGTGCTATTGTATATAGTGGCTGTGTTGAAGGCATTATAGTGGCTGTCCCTTAAATTCACTTCAAATTCTGTGAATATATAGTGGCAGTGTTCATGCTTTGTAATTAGGTCGCAATTGTGGGCCGTGTTCGAGTCTCGCCAGGTCTCTTTCTTTTTTACACTTTGTTAACTTACTCTCTATTGCGTATTCGAGCAGTTCTTTTTGAGTGTATCATTTTAATAATGATTTATTGCAGCTGCCAATCAATTTCAGCCTCGAAATCGACTTGTAGCTCCTGGTTTGCATTTAAATTCATGTGGCTGTGTCTGTCTATTTGGTCTCGGCGGATTTCCCCTCGGCTCTCTGCCCTTCCCGAATCTTCATGTCAACTTAATTCAGGGCGGTTTGCGATTGTGTACATCCCTTCTAGATGCCTACCCAAAACTGACCATTGCCCAGCTGTTTACGTCGCGTTCTGTTCATTAGCCGTCAAAATGTATAGCGGTCACGTGAATATATCTCGCGGGTGTCAGCGCTCGGCTGCTTCACTTTTTTTCCGAATCAGTAGCCGCAGATCTCGACGTAGCCAGCCATAGGTTCGTTGGCAAGAAGGGCGGCAATATATGAGTCAACTGCATGCCGCAACCCATCACAAAGACAATGCCCTGGTTACCAACCTTCCTTGCGACGTCCATTCTAAATATCTTCATCACAGCGCATCCATGACCGTGAACTTGGAATTCGTACACGGCTTGACCGCCGCGGACAATACATACTACTAAATATCCGGACTCGACGGGAGCTTACGTGAATTCGACGTGGTTCCAAATTCTCGGACGACAACAGAATTTCGCATGGTTTCGTCAATGACCTGGTGCTCACAGTGAGCCGGCTTACACTAAGTAGAATAAAACATACATTTGTCACGGTTGGTTCCCCGTTGATGGTTCCTGCGACAGGCTCCGCGACATGAGAGGTCGCATTCAAGCTTATTTGCTTTTGCAGCTTTATAACTTCCGCGCTTAACAAGCCCAAAGGATTAACCCCTAGTTGGTGTAGCAGGTTGAACACGGTAGGCTGTAGTCAATTAGGCAATCGTACAACCACCAATAAATATGATGAACCAGCAGTGCATTCACATCAGGCAGCTAGGGCGCATCATTTGATTCAGGCGCACAGCGACTCCAGCCTCCCAAATGACAAGCCACATTTGCTGGCTATGGTTAAAGTTTTCTGGAACACGCGAAATCAGTGTGAATGCAGGCTACATGAAATTCAATTACTTACTGCCACATTTCAGTATGTATATCAGCAGCAAGCATATTCCAACCTGGTTTTCTTGTCTGCATGCGGGCCACAGTGGATACTCCTTTGATTGTGGAACCAGGCATTAAAGCACAGATTCCAGAATAATCCAAAGAGAGGATTGATGCCATAGCACTCTTCGTGCCACTTCGCATCTTGCTTGAATTGGTGTGCAATCCCCGGAAATACGATCTCGACAACGTCCGAAATCCAATTACTGGTACAAACTTAGTGTTAGGTCATGCTCCTATATATTCGAACGGGGACACACATAATGCATTTGACGATGGGTTGCGCCATGAAGGCTTCGACAGGGGCCTGGTGTTTTACATGCCAAGAAGTGAGATGAGGCCGCTGTTCAAATGGTTAGAAGTGTGTTCATATGGTGTAAAATTTTAGAGTACTGACCTTGGACGACTGTCTCTATTATTGTCGGCATGTGCGCACCCCATAAACCATTGTGACAGAGATTGCAGATAGTGTCTGAGGAAGAGTCGTCGCCCACTAAGATGTCATGGGTGACTTCTACCTCTTCCACATGATCCATCAGCCATTGTGCGCGGAAGCTCCGGAACATAAAAATTTGCCCATTGCGGTCGACGAAGAACGTAGACCGTTCTAGGCTTATACTAGTGAGACATATCAGTATGCTGGCTGCATGCGAAACGGGGAGCTCACTCTTCCTTAATCCCATAATACACCAGGTAAAATTTTGAGATGTAAGGATGGAGAACCCGTGCCCTTGGCTGAGAGTAATAGAGGTGATGCTGACCGACACATCCGAAAGCATCGAAAAAGTGGAGGTGGTTAAAACATTCTCTTGCGAACGCACATTCTATCTTCTGCGCGGGTGGCCGATACCCACACTTTGTTTTGCAGCCTTTGCTGAACTTGGAGTGACTCGCCCTTGATGCAGGGACACGAGCAGACAATGTAGTACTATCTGTGTCGAATATAGAATCTCGCCCGATAATTGCGTGTGTAGCGGTTTCAATACTTTGACATACTCAGGGTAGTAAGATAAGGTTAAATATACACACGCACCTCCAACCACCTTCAGGCCTCACGAGCTGCCCGTGGCTATCAAGCCATTTTTTGGTGGGCTGAGACGAAATTGTATCGGCATTTTATGAAGGTCTGGGCCTTTTTACTGGCATCGGGTCGAATGTGGTGTCGCATTGCATTGCGCCTCAGTGCTGGCGAGGCCACGGATCCGAGCGGACCGTCAGGACGGAAGCAATGCATGTCTCGGATGCATTGCGTCCATTTCCGTCGTAGGGTCGTCTGCTGCGAGCGGGTCTCGGTCCGCCAAATAAAGGGGGAGCACGTCAACGGTGCTACATTCGTTGTGAAGAACCCCCCATGCTACGCTCAGGATACGCTTCCCATACCGAACTGTGAGACTCACGGAGAGTAGAGGATCCCCCTCCTGGAATGTTTTTGTAAGGCAAACAACGGCACCAGCTTCAGGGAAGTCCATGGTGAGTGTGGAACTGCATCAACGAAGGACTTCCGGGCCAGTAGCAATATCTGTAGTACCCTCCACAGAGTCCATGCCATCGCGGTGGTTAGAGCTGAGAAGGGTGGGCATATTACAAGGACCGACAGCTGCACCTACTGCAAATGCAGCATCAGATCTAGGGAAGCCCACGGGGAGCATGGCGTCGCATCGACGAAGGACTTCCCCTTCACGAGCATAATGTTACGATGTTGTACTTGGTGAGCTGTGTTTACGTGCGGAGGGCTTAGTAATAATAGACGGAAGGGTGGGACATGATGGCTGAGGACAAGACAGCAAGCCGCTATCAGATGGCGTGACGGCAGTATTTGACCATGGACAATGTGCACAATCACGGTAGATGCCGTAGAACGCTATATTGACGACCACTTCTCCTGAAAACCTTGTGCCTGCCTTTGCACCACCATTAAAACTAAACCTGTGCACAGCATGCAACGCAAGCGTCGGAAGATAATTTTCGCAAAAGAACACGTGCATTGCGGCATTAAAACTGGACCTGTGCACAGGGCGCAACGTAAGCATCGGAAGATAATTTTCCCAAACGAACATGTGTGTTGCGGCATGTTCCGTGATAGGGCACGTCGCTGCAGCCCTTGGTCCGAATTGATGGCCGCGACACATTTTTTGTCTTTTGCCTCCGACCACCACTGCATTAACAAGCACGTTAAGACATGGCGTACTTTCGGCGATCAAGCCCAGGATGGCTTGCCGTTACCCTGTGGACAGAAAAACACCTAAACTCTCCAAAGAGGCCCCGTGCCGTATGAATGGCGCGTAACGAAGTTTACAAAGGATGTATATGCGGAGAGAGTTACGATGAGCTCCGAACAAGCAGTTTTCTTGTATAACTTCGGGATCTCACAGCAAATCTATTCAACTTTGGCCGCTATTAACCGCTCTTAACCGGTCTTGGATGAATTGAAGATGCCATTATCGTGCAAAGGTATGTTAGCCGAACTTCTTCCAGAATAACAGCTAAATATAGGGAAGTGGCTGGAACCTATACCTAGCATAACTGGAACTTCTAACCAGCATAATACAAGGGGGTATGGACCGGAACCTCCCCACATCGGATCAATAGTGCCTCAATTAATGTCGCTACCCCTCAAGCCCACCCGCAGCTGCCTCCGCATGAAAATTAGTGCTTCTTGCCGCATTTGATGCAAGGGGTATGACATAGATTAAATAGGTGAGAAATATGCATGGTATCAAATCTGACAATGAGCTCAGAATAATCTGTTAAAAAAAACTACCTGCGACCTTATTTGCCTATGTTAGTCCTTGGAATCTACGCGTCAAGATCACGTGTCCGCATACCACCCATCAAATTCGAAATTTGTGTTTGTTCGCTCCATCCGAGTCCTTTAATTATCGAAATGTCTACAGCCTCACACCTAGACCTGCTCATGCGACCTGACTGCACTGAGCTCTGTGTCGGCCCCTGTCATATGTCCATGATTCCCCGTTTGAACCCGATGGTTCGAACGACGTGCAGATGCGATGACACCATCTCACTAATTGCGCAGACTAACACAGGTGACATCATTCTCGGGCATTATATTATATTGCCTTAACAATATTCAAAAACATATATGCTGTGTTAACTATGATTGTTTACGGAACATGTCGCTTGGTCGATCGACACTGCACTATATGAGCGATTTCCCGGTCATGACCCTTTCTGAAATGTCCCACCTTACATATATTTGAACACCACTTCCTAATGGCAGACTTCCAAAGCGACTGTTTTCAGTATCACCCTAGTTCCGGGGCACACACTGTGCGTGTAACGGGAAAGATAGCGGGCATCCAATACAGGGGTGTCGGTGCTGAAGGCAGCACAAGAGCTCAAATCCTCTCGTCGACTGTAACTACTTTGTGTCCCAGGCCTGTGGACTGTCTTCGTAGAATCTCGCACGAGAAACACCTTGGACAACGTTGAGCACCTAATGCAAGCGGACACTTTAAATCAAATCGTTATGAATGACCTCCACCATCATGATGTCTGCCATTATTTGTTTGAAGCTGCTGTCACTAACAGAGCCTAGGTGACCTCGGGACTTTATGTGCTGGCTGACAGTTGGACAACAGACTGTTTGTTCAGTCCCATCTGGAATTTTTCTTCACCATTAGCTCCTTGCATCAAATACATCGCCGTGCATCATAGCTATGTATGCGAGGTGAGAGTAAACAACCTGATTTTACCCACAATGGCTGACATGTTAAAAGTTTGATATTTCTTTGCTTAAAGTCAGGAGTTTGTCGAGTTTGAAGCTTCGCTCTACAGACGAGACAGCTACGACCATGAAAAACTTTAAAGGTGTACGCAGTTCTCGCTACGGATGTTGGAACCCATACGAGCTAGTGTATTAAATAATGCACGGTAACCTGCCATACTCCGACTACCTCCAAATATTTAGAAACAACTTGAACAGTATCGCGGCTGTCCAGATATTGACTGATGTTGGTATGCTACGCACAGCGCTGCCGGTCGCCATGTGTGATCTTTTGCCAATTAACTTGGTGACCGGTTACATCCGTTATGGTGCACGTAACCACCGGAAAGTAAATCCGAGTGCGCTCCGAATCAAAATATAAAGTGTGATCGGACAGTGCAATAACCCATAAAACATCTGATGCCTCACGCCATTCGGCCCGTATTTGCTTAAAGCGTTCCGGGACTTCATCTACGGCAATCCTCTATCCCTTTGTCATGAAGTGAACTATGTTTGGAGCGCTGTCACTACAGCCGGCAAATGCCTCAAACCCGCCTCCTATTGTATATTTGGCGTAGTAACTGACAATGTGAGTCCAAATTGGTTTCCAAAGATCATAATTCCTTATGTTCTGCGTTCAGACGGAGCCAGGACTGCTTCTCCTCAGCCGGCCAAATCTCGATGGTGATGGTTCGACCAGACGAGAGATTTGTGTAGCCTACGACAAGCAATTGGCTAACTTAGCGCATGCCCTAGGATCACAGAGCTTGGATCCCGAAATCCGTGAGCAACTAGATTTTCCTTTCATGTTCGACTTGCTGAAAATTGGTAGAGAACAACGAAATAATCCTTCATACAGATGGTTGAGCGCACCATTGCGGTTGGATCCGCGCTTTTTGCAACTGTGACACTGATTGTCTTGGACGGAACCGAGAGTGATGTAGATGTGCAATGTATTTTACATGCATTGGATTATGACACCGCCCTGAATGATCAGCTGTAACTATACGGCTACAAATATACCATGGTGAAGGGGGCGGGAAAAAAAACAAAAAAACCTTAAGTACGACTTTGCCGGGCCGTGCCACGGCCTTCACCCCAAGTCAAATCCGATTTTCAAGCGGCAATATGAGAACTTCTGTAGTCATATTTATGAGGCAATCAGTAGGCTCTGTTAGTTTACACAATGTCCGCCGCAATGAGCATCTCGGTGAGGCTGTTAGATAATTAATGTGAAATGCACTGACTGTGTTTTGTGGGAAACTCCCATTTTTCCAGCTTCCCTAACACAGACTCCACCACGAAAAAAGTCCATAAGTGCGAGTTTGCCGGGCCGGGCCGCGGCCATCACCACCAAGTAGGAGTAATCGTCGGATTGAGCATCAGGGGTGTCATCATCGTTGCTGCGATCGCAGAGTTGATCATCAGACGGCGTGGTTCTACGAGGCGAAGCCCCTCCAGCGTTGAGGACGGCCGGCTGAGAGGACCTGCACCCTCGGCTTCCATTGTTTCATTGGGTAGTCCGTCCAAGAAAGCTCCTTGGGTAGAGTCTGGGAGACCGGTGTAAAAGACGGAAGGGAATTCTTTCGTGGTTTTGTCCGTGGAGGGACTTGTAACATTTGAGGTACTATGAGGGTCCAAATGCACATTTATTAATGCCGCAACTTTTTTTTGTTCCCGCAACTTTTTTAGCTTCTTTTTGCAGTTCCCACAAGTTTTACTGTCATTTTGGGTAGTTCGAGAAAAGTTGCGGGAACTCGGTGTTCCTGCAACTTTTTTTTCGAGTTCCCGCAACTTTTTTTCCCATTGAGTTCCCGCAACTTTTTTTTTGAGTTCCCACAACTTTTTCTCATTGCACTCGGACAGGTCACTGGGGCAGGCTATGGCTGTTGTGAGCACCAGAATGGGAATCAGTGAAGTGCAGGCGCGTCCCGTCGTGAATGTTCGGCCCGATTTCCGAATATGTGGCAAACACAACCACACACATCCCCGTGTCCCTCTGTCTTGACTCCCTTTCCCCTCCTCCTCTACACACAAAGAATATTCCCAACTTCCCAACCACATACAACCATGAGCCACTCCATGAATTGCTGGACTGGCTTGCAAATAATTTGTGAATAATGCTCTCTCCTCGGGTAGTGGGCTGTATCAGCGCAACACTTATGTACATCAACTCACTGCCCAGCTGTGAGGATTGTGGATGTGCGGGAGACCATATTTTCTGCCACTCATAAATTCTCCGTGGTACATCTCTATCTAGTCATTGTCATCCCTCGCTCGCTCCTCCTCCTGCCTTTTTCTCCCATTGTTCCTGCTTACTCAAATGAACTGATTGTTCAATAGAGAGAGAGAGAAACTCTGTACGTTAAAAAATAATGTCACTTTCTGTTCTGTGTGCCATTAGGTGTGTGTTCACAACTTCACATGTTGAACATCAAATGAAGAGCCTGCCGTGCATAGTGCACTGCAACGACATAACTTAGCTGGAAGCAGGTATTTGATTCATACAACATTGGCAGTGGTCAGAGCTGCTGTGGATGAAGGTCAGGTAAGTACATCCGATGTAGGGCCACCAACTTTGAAATGGAGATTGTACTGAATGTCGCGATGAAGATCACGATGCCTTGTTTTAAGCAGATTCATCCACTAGAGGAACAAAACCATTGCAAATCGAGAGAATGTCATTTAATGTGACTTAATATGATTTACACTGCACAAACATTAGAATCCGAAGCTTGCCATAAATATTTCCCACTTGGGTTGAATCTAAATTCAAGGGCTCATTTTCAAGTCAAATGAGGGCTGACCAGAGGATCTGAAGGGAGAGGAACACTAGGTGATTTTGGGAGGGGAGAACCAATTCATCTGTGCACCCGAAGTCGAGCATGTACCACGATACCAGTCGCGACCTGATGACCCTTGGGATCAACCAGAATCGGGGAAGAGCTGTTGTTAATGTGCCACCTCGAATCTGAAGACTAGGAAACTAGAAGGGAAGTGTGATGCCACAAGGCCTAAGTTAGAGTCCCAATTCAGGGGCACCACAGGGAGGAAACCAGCCATAGTGGCTAACAATGACTTCCTGAATCCTCATCGGCTGTCTCAGGTATACACCTACATCCTATT
This sequence comes from Mycena rosella, assembly GCA_029378255.1. NCBI lineage: Eukaryota > Fungi > Basidiomycota > Agaricomycetes > Agaricales > Mycenaceae > Mycena > Mycena rosella. The sequence goes on along the minus strand of JARKIE010000661.1, from coordinate 9,637 downwards.
GTGGATAGAACCTGTGTCATGACCAGTCAGAATGGCAACTCACCGGCATCTAGGCGGTGAGAAACACTGAGAATCGGGACAAGAGCCAACAAGAGTGTTTATGATTTCAAGAAGCATAGAGTATGAGGGCGAGGTGAAGGTAAGAGACAAGTGAGAGTAACGGTTTCACGGAGTGATGTGTAAGTAAGCGTGAGTAAGCCAGCAGGTTTACACAGAATCGATGACTGCCGCTTGAAGAATGAGTTATAAGCAGTCGCACTGAAGTCTAGTCACAGAGTGCCACTTCAACAAATTGAGCTCGCAGCATGCCTATTAAAACTGAAGTTCACAGCAATTCCGGAATGAGACATCCAGCTACCAAGCTCGCTGGTGGCCCCGTCCTTTTACAGAGGTCATTGTAGCAACGAAAGCATCCGGAAATATGTGTGTTACTCAACAGAGAGAGTAAGGCCAGGAATGGGCCGCGCAACGTGCCGCGTGTATTTGACACATGTGGTTGTGCTTGCCACATGTTCAGAAATCGGGCCGAACGTTCACGACGGGACGCGCCTGCACTTCACTGATTCCCATTCTGATGCTCACAACAGCCATAGCCTGCCCCATTTACCTGTCCGAGTGCAACGAGAAAAAGTTGTGGGAACTCAAAAAAAAAAGTTGCGGGAAGTCAACAAGAAAAAAAAGTTGCGGGAACTCAACAAGAAAAAAAGTTGCGGGAACTCAAAAAAAAAAAAAATTGCGGGAACGCCGAGTTCCCGCAACTTTTCTCGAACTACCCAAAATGACAGTAAAACTTGTGGGAACTGCAAAAAGAAGCTAAAAAAGTTGCGGGAACGAAAAAAAGTTGCGGCATTAATAAATGTGCACTTGGGGGTAATGGCCGTGGCACGGCCCGGCAAACTCGTACTTATGTAGTTTTTTTTATCCGTGTTTGCCAAGGAACCCGCAACTAAATATCTTTGCCTTCATTAACCGTTCTTTAACGAGATGCTCCTCATTTGTTGGTACATGTTGTGGCTTTTATCCCATATGAGTTACCTCCTTCCTCTTCACTCTCTCCTCGTCCTACAAGGTTGATGTCAAATGACCTTTCCAAAGCTCACACTGATCCCCATACAATCCAACATTCACGCAGTGCCCGTTATTTCCGCTGCTTCCGCGGGTGAATTCGCATTTTATAATCAATCGAAATGAGCTTTTAGAGACCTAGTCGAAAAGTGTCCCAGATCTATTCGTGTAACGGATTTAGTGGCAGTGCTAGTCTTCCTAATGGCTGTGTTGAACAGAATTTAAAGGACAGCCATTAATTTCCCTTCATTTCTTGTGAGATTATAGTGGCTGTGCCTGAGTTATGTAATGAATTGTTGCTCATCGCGCAGGTTCGAGTCTGGTGATACACATTCTCCGTTCTGTAAGAAATGGCAGGATCTTCATTTTGGCTCCCCTGCATCCTTTTACGTGTCTTCATTGATTGGCCAAATGCGGGACGTGCTGTGAATTAGATCGATAAGTTCCCATTCATGCAACACAAACAATTGATCGAGTGGCATAGTGTACGAGAGCATGGTGTATTGCAGGAAGGGGGATCAGAGAAAGGAGCATGAGGCTAAAACATCACACATAAGAAAACAAAGATCAAAATAACAGAGAGAGCTGCGCCATCAAGGCGCCGCGGGACTGGGAGGGTGGACCACGACGTTAGTGTTGCCGCCGGCTAAGCCGATCAATTTCAAAAAGATGATATCTAGCTTGCAATAAAATTGCGGTAATTCTGGGAATATTTTTGAAGATGCATCCCTTAACAAGCCGTAGGGCGTACCTTTGGTTCCAAGGAATTGGTGCAACCGGTGCCCTGATATTTGACCGGCTTCTAAACGGCTAAAATTCGAGCCGTTTAGAAGCCGGTCAAATATCTGTACAATGGCTCCGTGGATCGCCTTGTGCCACTGGGAGACCTTGCTTCTTTTAAGGTATTCTTTCTACAAAAATATCCTTAGAATTATCTCTATTTGATTCGAAGTGATATCTCAATTCTATGAAAATGATCGGCTTGGCTGGCGGCAACACCACGTTGAGGGGCGGAACGGCCGCGACGGGGAGTACGCAGGCTCAATGTCGTGCGGGTACTCTGGTGGCGCGGTGCCCGAGGACGGCTTTGGGAGGATAGTCTCCCTTTTCCTTGCCGTCGTAATCGGTTGAGGTGTCCGCGAGCGCCGACGGCGAGAGCAAGTAGGGGCAGCGCTTGACAGGTGGACGCGCCCGGCTGAATCTTGAACGTAAGTGCGCCGCCTGCAGGCTGCGAGTGTGTGCGCATCGCCGTGCCATAGCAATTTCACAACCTGCTCCATCCGATTGAATTCCAGGTGCATGTCTTGCCAGGAGCGCGGAGCAGGAGGGTCCGGAGGACATAATTAGTGTCTGTAGTACGTATTGTATTCCTCGTGCTGTACGGCACTAAACAGCACACATCGAGCTCGAGGTAGCACAATATAATCACTGGAAGACACAAACCGTCAAGCTTCAGGGAAGCTACTGGTCCTATTTTTCTAACTCCATTATGATAAAAAAAAGAGAAAGCCCATAAGTGCGAGTTTGCCGGGCCGGGCCACGGCCATTACCCCCAAGTATCACTCGACCCATGGGGAAATTCGCGACAGTACAAAAGGACAGCGTGACTGTCATTGCGTTACTTGTCCTTCTCTGCCACGTACCCCCACCACGACGTCGACGGGAGCGCCTTTGTTGGTGGATAAGATGCAGGAGGGAGACGTCCCTCTTACATCTGATTCGCTGATGAAGGCTAGAAGTACGTGTTCTTTTGCCGCTCAGTTGACTGACCGCTGCCATGTTTTCAGGACCCAATGGATTAATCTTATTGTTCCTCCCGCCGCAGGAACGCTGCCCCTGCTTAAAAACCAGCTCTTTCTGTGTGCCACTTGTCTGTCGCCCGCTCGGATGTCAGCCGACGGGATCTATCTACGCGGGCTTGCCCTGTGCTGATCACGTTGTACGTGTGAGTGGGACCGCAGCCGGGATTCAGCTCCTCGGGGCTTTGACGTTCAGCTCGGCCCAGAACGGAGACGTTCTTAAACATCGAGCGGTTGCTGGCAGGATTCAACTCCTCTACGGCCCAAGCGAACGGAGGCGTTCTTAAAATCACCAGTTTTATTCGTTCTTGGGTTCGGGGGATCATCGAACAGAGGCGTTCTTAAACACCAGCCACATCACGAACGCGGCGTTCTCAAACACCTTTTTCTTCTTTTTTTCTTGTCTGTGCCGGTAATCCTTTTTTTCTTAATTGCTGAAGGTTTGGTTCTTGAGATTCGCTCTTTCCGCTGGTCTTATCTGGCCTTCCAGGCATGTTTTTGCCCCTACTCTAACTCGTTCGTATCCCTTCCTTCAACTCTTTCCTTTCGTCTCATTTCGCTGGGTTTCTAGGGTTGTTGCCCCCGTTTTAACCGTCTGACTTGGTTCCGCGCGCTCGCTGACGCTGGTGAGTCAAGTTCCTGCTGACCGTCTCGTTTCTCTGGTGCTGACTTTTCTTCAGGATTCGCTGCATTCGAACGTTTGCGGTAGCTATCCGTTTCTTTTTTTCTTTCTGTTCGACCCTCTCATGAATTCGTTTCTAGGATTCAGACCTTGTTGATTGATTGTTATACTATTAGTAGTATCACATTGCTGCGCATGTACGGTGCAAGCACTGGTGACTCTACGATTTCTTGAAGGTGTGCAACTTCAAGGAATCGTAGAGCCACCAGGGCTTGCACCATTCTTAGTTAGCTGACAATCCTTGAGATAAAAACCAAAAGTTGAGTGAACGAGAGTATGTTGTTGGTATGCAACCAACCGAATGCGGCGTTGTTGTGGGCCCCGCGAATTCTTTATGAGACGGCGCCCAGCTCGACGATGGGCTCTCGATCTTCAACGGTCAACGATAATTTAACTCTCCGGGTCCATACATGAGTGCTCCAAATCTCGATACCTCACGCGCATTTCAGATCACTCGGATTTCGGACTCTGTAGCGGCAGAGAAATACACCATCCGGGCGTAAGTGGGCTTTGAATTAGTAACGAGCATCTACTTCTAGACGAGGCTGGCGACGTGAAGCTCGACAAGATAGTTGCGGAAAAGATGCGGACCCACAGCCTTGACGCCGTACTTAAAAAGTCTGCCTGGCGCTTGCTTCGATCTCAGCGGTGGGCCGCCGACCACAGGCAAGGGCACGTCTGCACCCACTGCGTACGTAGACAAGGACAACTTTTACCAGCACCGGCGGCGCAATCGAGGACGACGACTTGATCGACCCCGTCGCGTATAGGCTTCCTTGCGTGGCTGACAGTCAGCCACTGCCTTAGAGAATGGAGGCGGATGGCCGAATTTGGAAGCTGCGCGCCTTTGCGTCGCGCTAGGAAATGGTAATGCAGAGTATCGAAGCTTTTTTAGCAGTCATCTGTAGGAAACTAAATGCATCGAGGATGAACAAATAATGTCTCGAAGCTGCCCTCGGAGATCGAAAAATACGTAGCACCTGATTCGAACCGCCGCGAGCACCAAAAGAATTACATAAGACAATGTACAGCCACTAAGCAACCACAAAGAACGAAGGGAAAGTAGTGGCTGTCCTTTAAAACCGCTTCAACACAGCCACGCGAATAGATCTGGGACACTTTTCGACTAGGTCTCAAAAACCTCATTTTGATTGATTATAAACGATTACATAAGTACTCGTAATTTGGACCCTCATAGAGGTACAGATACATTCACCGTTTTCGACCTTCTGTCGTGTCTATGTTGCGGGGCTTCGTTGAAGGCTCTGTGCAGGACAGAACACTGAGCTCTGTGCAGTGTGCCCCTCGTAGTCCAGAGTCCGGATGGTCCTACAGCCAGCGAACAAAATATTCCGACCGCCTCTTGTCGACTTTATGTAACGTGGCAAGGAGAAAAAATATTATGGATTTAAAAAATCAGTGCAGATCCCTGCAGCATAGAGAACTATGTATATGTACAGCAGGGCAGACCATCATATGTAACGCTAGGCAGAAAGTCGTTTGAAAATCAAATGTTAGGCTTTCTTCTCGAGTTTATTGGAGTCGCCTGATTTCTCCATACTCGCAGCGCTCGAGGTGAACTCCCTTTCAGTATCTATATTAGGTACCGGTCCCTTGAACCAATGGACACCTCCGAGTCCGTAGAATGGGAAATAATACCCGACAAGAGACAAAAGAACCCACGCGCCGAGGCATGCGCTTGTATAGTTCATGCTGACAGACGAAACTATGGGTGCTGCCGGGAACATAAAGACTATCATCATAAAGACCATCCAAACGAGGGAGAAGATTGAAATCGGAGCACTCTGCGGTGAAACGTAAAGATATTATTGCGTCGAGAGAGAAGAGTCAAACTTACGAGACGACCGGTATAGAACGGTCCAGGTGTGAAATCGTTTTTGAAAGCGAACCGGCAGAAGATGGGAATGATATACGAGAGGTATTGCGCAACAATGGGAAGAGAGAAAATGGTGGTAATAGCGGTTGGTCCGGCGAAGACAAGGAGAGTGAGAATGAATGCCACACTAGCGACAACGCAGACTGCGTTGACGGGTGTTCCGCTGAACTTGTTCATCCGGTAGATCCAGAAAGAGAATGGAAGAGCACCATCTCGAGCAAAGCAAAAGTCTGGCGTGATGCAGCCAAAGTCTAAGTAATAAAAGTAAGTTCGCGGTGTATATCAAGAAAGTTGTCCACATACAAGATTGGCTTCACTTAGGAAACTGGCGGGCTCATAAGAAATAGCATTCTATCACAACAAAGATAACTCACAAAGCTAGTGCAATAAAAGTGAACATAGCGATCGTAGCCTTTGGTCCCAAACTATTATGCAGCACCTATGTAAAATGCTCATGTAAGGTGTTGTAAGGAAAATGGAAGCTCGGCTGCGACTTACCGTTGCGAAAGGTTGACCAGTAGGGTCAGAAAGTATGGACTGAAGATCATTCCCCATGCAGAATGCCACAGCGATATTAACCGCTAACGCGAGGTTAAAATCATGGTGATTGGGCGAGAAAAAATAACTTACCGACACCGGCTATGACCGCGAGACTGGTGGACATCATATTCGCCCACGGGACCGCAAAGTTGGCATTGGAAGCCTCCTCGCTAATGTGGGCAGTCACATCGAAGGCAGCTAGATAGCAAGACCGCTGTTACTAATCGAATCTTGTTCGCTCAACGGCGTCATACCAATAACCCAGAGTGGTGTAAGGAAACTTAAGCAAAAGGCAAATCCGTTGGGCCAGCCGTTGACTACGTCACTGAATTAGATGGACGGCCGAAGATGAACGGGACACACTCGCACCGTTGTCAAACCCGCCCAGAGCATATCTCGTATCGTTCTTGAATTCCTTCGGCGTTGCAGCTGGAAGAGATATGATCACCACTAAAATCAAACTATCGATGTATTAGTGACAACATCCCAGAAGTTTTTGGGCGGCACACACGCGAAGTTGACAGCAGTGACGAAGCTTTGTAAACGAGCCATGATACGAGTAGCAAAGCAAGCAATTAAGGCTTGTGCTACCAGCACGGCGGTAGATATACCACTGAGCGCCAAGTCAGATTTCCAAGTGCAACGGGGTAAGGCCAGTGGGCACTGACAAAAGCTGCGCAGTGGTAGGCGCCCAGGTGAAGTTCGATCCGATAGTAACACAGGCAGCAATCTGGAGCGCAATCGACCAGGCAACAGACGCAATAGCGGCCATGAGGTATATAGTGTTTGAATCCAATCATTTATGTTAGTCGCAACTCTTGCAGCGGATACGAAGTACTCACAACCAACGATCCACGAGAGGAGATTGCGGCATCGCGGAGAGGCATACCGGTGAGTCCAATAGTACAGCCCACCAGCGGTAGGAGCAGCAGATGCGAGTTCCGAGACTGCGATGCAAACGAGAGTGATAAAGAACCCAGCAGTCAACCACTAATGATTATCATCCATTAGGACGACGAAAGTATACACGAAGTAGATGGATAGCACTTACTCCCCAAATCATCGAGACCGGTCCACCATTAGAGATAGAGATAAACAATACTGAACTATTGACCCTCATCGTCAGAAACACAGCTTGTCCATGAAACTTACGCGATGCCAGGCGCGACAGTGACCATGCTAAAGGAGAGGCCGAATGTCTCCCATAGCGTGAAGTGTCTTTTGAACTCTTGCTTATAGCCCAGCTCAGCCAGACGAGCATCGTCACTGGTAAGACTCTGAGTGGTAGTCATGATGGAGGAACTACAGAGAGAGAGCTCCGAGGCCCCAAAAAGCAGAACAGCTTGTTTTAGATACATGCGGGAATCCGAAGAACAGCATTAACAGCATTGAGTCGGAAGAAATGACTCTGCCGTATTTTACGTTATATGCCACGGTTATTGAAGGGTCGCTGATAGCTGATTAGTGATGTTCAGGGCCCGGCCCGGCCTGGAAGCCGCGGCTTGGGCCCGGCTTGACGCGGCCTGGGCTTCGGATATCCAAGGCCCGAGCCCGAGCCCTCAGGCAGGGCTTCAAGCCCGGGCCTCGGGCTTAGCCCGGGCTTGAAATATATTCCCACGGTTGAGGAGCTGGGGAAGGCATCGACAATTCCATAGCATGCTAAGAGGTAAATCATAGTTTGGTTCAGGGGAGTGCCACCCCGACATCGAGAGGGTGGGAGGAGATCATGTGTCATATTTTATATCTGGAGTGTTGCTGGATCCTGCTGGATCCGGCATTGGAGGATTGGCTGAGGTTGGAACACCGCATCGACCTCGTTATTCACATGCCTGCTTATTCGTTTAATTATTCACATGCATTGTGCGCTGTCAAGAGACTTTGAAACACACAACTAGTTCGGATCTGATCCGCCCCCAGGCCGGGCTTGGGGCCCGGCTCGGGCTTCAGAATGTTGAAGCCCGAGCCCTAAGCCCGCCCAGGCCGTGAGCGGGCCCGGCCCGGCCTGCCAAGCCAGGCCCGGCCTGGCGGGCTTAGGCTTGAAGCCGGGCCTTGAACATCACTATAGCTGATAAGCCTTATGACCTTTATTTCCTGCGAATGTAAGGAGTATGTACGGGTTTTTACGGGGTAAGGCGGCCGATACCCGTACCGTAAATTTTCTCTCGGGAGTCCGAAGAACAGAATTGAGTCGGAAGAAATAACTCTGCCGACGGTTTTTGGCTGTTTTTGGTCGCTGACACCTAAGGGAGCGGCTCCCGCGCTTACGTTTCGACCTGATAGGTGAGCGCGCTTCCATGCTTCTATCAGTGATGGCTTCCCAAAAGGGTTAAATAGTGTCCGCGTGAATTCCCTCGGCCTCTGGCCGCGGGAGGCTGTTGGGCGAGGGCGCCTCCATCACCCCCCCTCCTGTTTGGGTTATCTACTTATATATTTCATGTCCAGTCAGTCATTCAGTCAGTCATTATGAACACTTTCTTGCATATAATATCAATGCTTTTTGGTAGTTGAAATTATGCTGTGCTGGAGGCCTTCGGTGTCAATACTGGTGTGTTCAATATTGTACCATCAATTCCAGTCAATCCAATGGGTTGAAAAGGATATTGCAAGTATTGTACTGCAGTCCTCAGCCTATGAACTTTCTTTTTTGGAGAACAATTGAACTGAGAAGGAGGCCTCCACCCTGTGGTTGAACCTGTTGAATTGGGCTGAAACTCAATGGATCAACAGAATGTAGACAGTTTCCTTTGGCATAACAGAGACCTAGTGATTAATGAAGGTAACCCAGGGGATGAGGGTAAGCCTTTGAGCAAACTGGAGCCTCCGACCTCGGATACAGTTTTTGCAACAGAACTGCAAGGCTATTGCCAGGAAACTATGTACCCTCTGAATTCCGAACACTTACAGTAACCCATTTGCATATCAGGGCTTTTTGGAGGTGAGGGAGGCCTCCTGTCATCTGGTAATGTGGGTGGAATATCCATTGAATTGGTGATCGAAGTTTGTCCCACATCATTTTATGCATGAAGTAGCTCATAAGAATTGATCGAATGTGGTGGCTCATAAGATACAAATCGGAGGCTTCTATATCACAAATCGGAGGCCTCCTGTCGTACCCATTTTGGGGTCCTATGAACTTAGTAAGTGTTGAATTGTTTGGTCTTGAGGTTTGGGCCCGCCAAATTCTCCCTGCTGCACAATATCATGACAGGATAGTCATAAATTTTTAAGATATCAGAACTTTATGTCAATCTTTGAGGTTTCCGTGACTTGTTTTGTACTCCCAACTTCTGAATGAGGATCTGTTAGCGTTCTGATACTTACCATAGGTTACTGCACTGTATCTGAATAGATGTTACACTTGGAATTTTTTGAAAAGCTTTGAACCTGATGTTCTAGTAATGTACCCAAGATTCAATTATCGAATGTGGTTGACTTTACCACCCTTTCGTGCATTGCAAAAAATACATGAGGTAGTGCATGAATTGGTGATTATTTACTTTGCGGCATGTCCCAGTTATCATTTGGGCCTGGGGCCACATTATTTGGATCAATATTGAGTCCGCAGGAAATGTTTTGCATTCAACAAACCATTATTCGTGTTCTGATTGGCTCATCAATCTCCGGCCCGGCCACCGCCCGGCCCTCCGACGGTGT
>JARKIE010000660.1:0-32094 GCA_029378255.1 Mycena rosella | reverse complement strand
GCCTAACATTTGTTTTTGTTCCGCTCTTCTGCCTTGTTGTGGATGGCGGACTCCCACCCCTACCGCGGCTTGCTGTCCTGTGATTGGCAATCTGTTTCGTCTATCCCATCCCATTGCTCCTCGCTTCCGTTCGATGTCCTCTATATTTCCCATGTCATCTGAAACTCTACAAAATGTTGCCGGTCCTGCTCCCATCTCGCATCTCGAATCTCGCCCCCCCCCCAACCACTCTTCTTGCGATACCTCCCCCCGTCATCTCTCCTCCCGCTCGCGATTCCTCTCCCTATTTCATCCGCCAGATTTGTAACCGTTCAATTGGCAAGTCTCTCGTAAAATTTGTGTGGCATCCTTATTCAGTGTATATCTTAACACAGTAGATGGCGAATGGACAGTCTCATAAAAAGCTGAAAACTCAGCGGAAGAACAAGCGTGCACGCTTGGGTCGCCAGTATGATTTGCGATCTGCTTCCAGCCATGTTCAGGCCCGAGCATTCCTGGCCTGCAACGAACTCCTGCTCTACCACTTCTTATCACATTCACTACGTTCCACTGTCGGCTAGACTTGATCCGTCTAGCCGATGACGGCTGTGGGCGGTCGGCTAGACTGGCCTAGCAACCCTGTCTAGCCGAAGTCTAGCCGACCGGCCACAGCCGTCCTTTGCTAGACGGATCAAGTCTAGCCGACAGCGGAACGTAGTGATTGAGTCACACTTCAACCCTCTTCCGCTCGCTCGTGAAGACTCTTCACCGCATCCGGCTGATCCACATTGTGGAGCAGTTTATTAGACACGAAAACGTTGAATCCTTCTTCCTGGTCCTGGAACAGATGGACTCTGCCATCGGAGGGTCCACTCTACCCAGGGTTCTCGCTCCGCCCGTCGACGGCATTGACGACTGGATTCCGTCCAATCTTACTAACCTATTTGTGCCTCTGGGACAAGCACTTGCCTGGGGCGAATTCTCCCGAGGCATCCGGTGTCTCCCGTGCGCCAACCAGATCCAGCTGAGTGTAGCACCTCCTTATAGGGCGGTTACCGAGTCTCATTTAGAGTATGAATCACGGATTGTGGTGTGTGCATATTTCATTTCTCTCAGACTACCTCCTACTGATGCTTGAAACTGCCCATTCCAGGACCATTATATCGCCGTATCTGAAAGCATCAACCAATGTGTCCTTACACCTGCCACCGCCGCTTCTACTACTCTCGGTTTATTTTATTTTATTTCCCTCTGATGCGGCGTGAATGTTGATTTGGTAACCGTCAGGAAGGAGCATTGCAACTTGTTCAACTATGTATGTCTTGTATCCGGATCTGATCGACAAGCACCGTGCTCTGGAAGCATGGACCCAACCGAGCACAAGAAGCTGCATCAATATGGAGATGCGCGGATTTCGTAGGTCACTCTCTACAATGAGTTGGAGTCAATCATGCGGTTGGAATTGCCCTTTTGTATGGCGCCGGATTCAGGGACTTCGTGGAGTCGGGGTGTTTTGTTGGGGTGGGATCAGTAATAAAATGCCGGATAATGGTACTATTGGTGTCTCGTACACGGACGTTGCCATGAAGTGGAGGCTCGGAGATAGATGTTCTAATGTGCACCGCCCTTGGTCCAGGGCTGTGTACACGATTGATTATTGATTTCTGTCTGGGGTGTGTTTTTGAACTGCTTCATCTTTGTGCTGCTGACGGAATTTCAGTGCTTCTAACAAGCTTCTAAAAGACTTACTCCTCACTCTTCTAATGTCCGGCATAGTTCCATTGTTATTGACTTCAATGGGCACCTATGTCTGATCTCATTTGATATTGCAAGATTCATTTTTGAACATGCAAAATTTCCATTGTACACCTAGAGTTAGTGGGCTCTGCCGCAAAGCGCGCTACAATTGTTATTGGTTTTTTAGGTCACGGGTGTGGCGTGGTTGGCAGCTTCCAGCCTAGTTTGTCTGTGTTAGGTTCACATGTCGTAGGATTAGTCATACATCTGGGTTTTCTGCTTCGACTCCCATCCCGCTGCGAGCCCCGTTGGCTTCTCTCCGGCCCAGAGACCCCGAGGCGTCTCCACGGGTCACACCCCCTGTCGAATTGATCGAAATAATACAGTACTTAAGAATTCCAGGGTCCGCGCCGGACGAAAAGGTAGCGGAATGAATCTTGCGATGGGGGCTGAATCGCTGATGGCGGTGTGAGAGCAGAAAAGTCTGCTCACGTCAGCAGCCCGTCGATCATAAACATTATTCTAGGCCCAATAATCGTGCCTCACGAGGGCATAGAAACCGATCACTCGCTCAGTTTCCGCCTCAACGTGACCTCCGAATAAGGCGATTTTGATCGCGGCAATTATCGGCAATCAAAACCGGCAAGTTTCGGCAGCGGGCCATTTGAGCAAAATTATATTCTATCAATTTCTATGTACGAAGATATGTACTTGCTGGTTGAGCCTTAGACATTTCGTAGGGTGTTGCCCTGCCATCCCTCAGGACATCTTGAGTCAGCACGCCCCGCACGCATTTCAATGGAATTGAAATGAAATGAAGACACAGCAGGAAGCGCCTCTTGGGAACACTGAGCAGTGGGGGGCAAGAGATTCCGAGACCGACAAAAATAGGCATGCAGGCCGGTTCGAACTCATTCGCCACTTAAAAGTAAGAGCTACCAAAATACACATATAACCACTACACTAAACATTCATTAGGGTTGTTCACAGTAGCCCTTTTTTGCTCCTTTTTTGCTCCTTTTTCATTCCTTTTTTGCTCCTTTTCGCCATCTCCCTGCCATTCTAGCAAAAAGGAGCAAAAAAGGAGCACAAAAAGGAGTGAAAAAGGGCTACTGTAAACGGGTAGGTAACGAGATCTGGGAAAAAAGGAGTAAAAAGGGCCTTTTTACTTCCACGGCAGCATCTCGGCAGATGGCTCAAGTTCAATCTCCGACTCGCTGCCGTTTGCCTTGTGTTACATAAACAAGATATGCCTTCGCTCCGCTCCGGCGGAGTGTAATAGTGGGCATGTTAAGCTCTCGAGCTCAGCCTTACAGCGAGCACTAACGAAGATTCAAGTTTCCACATAAGGAATGAAATTTTGTAATTACATAGTGCATTGTGAGTACTACAGTCAGGAGTCCGACTCGTTAGAAAGGATTGAAGTGAAATTGCCGCTGGCAGATTGCCTACCTGGCGTGAGCATACCCAGGAATGAATGGGCTGTTGAGAGATGACAGACATTTGCACCAGCTGACGAGACCCATAGGAAGCTCACAACAAAACATATTCTCCAGGCGGCATTGAAAGCGAGACCGAGCTGTTCAGCTTGAAATTGTTGCGGTTGTATGGAACGGCAGACGGGCGGAAACGAAGCAGCCACTATGCAGAGAGATGATATATAGGTTGAAGCAAGTTGAAGCCAGAGACATCCGAGAAGAGCATCAGTTGCTGGCCTGTGAGACCAAGAGGGAAGCCAATGGTTGAATAATTTGCCCAGTGTAAATTGCCCGCAGAGAGAAATCAGGCCCTATTGCATGCAGCAAGGATCCTGTGGTCGAGAGGAATCGGACCTCTATTTATGACGGAAGATCCTCGGCCGCAGCTCCAATAGGATGATAAACCCGGCTGCGCCATTACTGCGAGAAACTGCAGTGTTCTGCGGCGCAGTGAGAATTATGCCTACCTTTCGGGAATGGCCGAAGTTCACCGAGAACATATTCATCCACAGGACTCTGCACTTTGCCTCAAGAGTCCGAAACGGTATAAATTTTCGCAGCTCGCAGTGGTCCGGAGGTTGGGAAAGTACGGCGGTGTGGGAATAGATAACACCAATGGGAATGATGTTCAAAGCATAGTTTTGTGCGCTCGGATAGTCGAGTCGTACGGCGATGAAAGCAAGTAGCAACCGAGGATGTTGTGAAGTGGTGCAGCCGGCAGCAATTGATGACAGAAAGAAACACCGATCGAGGCTTTGCGCTGTCGTTGGACTTCACTCCTCGGTCCCGTGGTCACTCTGCGAGAAAATTTCCGTAGTCCGTAGTTGTGCCAATGGAGCAAGTGGATCCCACAAAAGAGAATGACCCAAAATGTGCAGAAGGAGAGGGAAGCAGAGACGATGGAGATAAGTGCAGATGGAGAAAGCACCACAAACATACCAACGAACGAGGAGCATCTCGTTAAAGAACGGTCAATTGCTGATGTACTGCCGCTCTCTCCGCACATGCCCACTATAGGCTTACGTGCTGCACTCCTCAACGATCTCTGGATCCATCACCGGTTCCGACCGCATCACGAAGCCCGGCATCATCGTCAACGGAGAAGACGTCCTTCGCAATCCCAGTGTAATAGATGGATTTGCTTCCTTTTGCGACACACTTTTTCTTTCCTTCCTCTGCTGATTCTTTCGAGTCCGAGAACAGCTTTTGACGAGGTTTCCAGCCAATCGAGGACGCGCTCGATGCGGGGATCATTCCATCAAACGCGGATGCCACCTTTTTTACCCGATGTCGCGGACGTAACATCCTTCTCGGATGCGTCATCAGCAGGAGTGGGCACGACAGACATCTCGGCATCAGAGTCTTCGAGCGCCTGTTCGGCGGACTCTTTAGCCCTCGAGGTCTGGACGTGGGGACGCGTAGACGTGCGTGTAGGAGATGGGGAGCCTTGTCTTTCTTTTTACGCAAGGTCGATGTGTCCTTTGCTTTGGACTTCATGTAGTCATGGACGTGCTAGATTTGGCGCGCGAACGCCCAGTTCCCTGAGGCTTACGGGGTGACATAAAGATATAAATGAGTGCAAAATGAATGTGTAGTAGGAAGAGTAGTGGCAACGACTGTGGTGGGAGAAGGTGAAAATTGAATTTGGATCAAAGAGGAGCGAAAAAGGAACGCAAAAAGGAGCGCAAAAAGGGCTCTGTTTGAAAAAGGAACCCAGGTGGCTCCTTTTTGAAAAAGGGCCCTTTTTTGCCTCCTTTATGTGCTCCTTTTTGCTTCCTCTTTCAAAAAGGAGGAAAAAAGGGAATGAAAAAGGAATGAAAAAGGAGCGAAAAAGGGCTACTGTGAACAACCCTATTAGAGGCCCTCACCATCTTCTACTGACGCTGCGCTACTTTGCTACCTGGAAGAAGCCTTGATCAGGGTTGATGGCCGTCTTCTTGCCACGACCAAAATCACCTTATTGGGATGTCACGTTGAGGCGGAAACTCAGGAGTGAAACCGATTGGTGGTGGGCAATTCCGAATGATCCGCCGTGACGATCACGTGCGGCATGGAAGCGATCAAATGTAGCTGACCCAACACTTGCTCTTGTTCTCTCGACTTCAGTTATCCATATTTTTCTCTGTCAAGATACTCAAAATGCACATTATATGAATTCCATATACCAGTGAACTTCATGAGGATTTTCCTCCTCAATTGAGACCGCCAGAGCATCCCGAACAGCCACCTTGTGGAACAAGTGTGGCTTTCACTTTCTCTTGGTAAGGTCAAAAATTGGTGAAAAGGTCCCAAAATAATCCCTGGGTGTCCTGGGCACTAGATAATTATACTTGATACATATTCGGATGTCCCAGCCGCCCGTGATAGGTTCCCTGGGCGAAGAACTGCCAGATCAGGTGAGGTCAAACAGGTGTAAATCTATGCACTTTACACATTTTCCGGTTTCCACAGTGTAGCAGGGAAAGGCGACGGCGACTCAGAGGCACATGGCGGATACGGACAAGGGTAGAATGATAGCCGATCAACTACATCACGATGTGTCTACGGGATAGCCGACCTGCTCTACTACCACAACAGGCCGGCCACAACCAGACTACAGTGGCAAGAAATGTTGAAAGGACCTAAATCGTGTTATGGCTTAAGGAATTGTCGAAATATTGCTGTTATGTTCTGAACACCCCAATCTGGCGGGCATTTCATGCATTTTTCAGGCAGTTTTCAAAATTCAAGAACTTCCTTAAGCCATAACACAGATTTGAATCCTCTGAGAATATTTTCTGTTTTGTGTTATGCAGAAATGTCACTGTAGAGGCCGGAAAACGTGTTGCGGGGGATGGGTCAATTAAATCCTTCGGCATTTCGGCAAGGAGGCGTGGGAACGAATTGATCGCCTGATGCATTGCCCACCACCACATGATGATCCTTGCTCCCTCTCACGCTATGTGAGTGGGGGTTTATTATGAAACTACCTTGATCTCCAGCGCTGGATATTACCTTGCGATATGTTGGGGCGACACGGTTCTTCAACCACCATTTGGGAGATATTGGGAGATACGGATTCCGCAGGGTCTATTGTATCCCGCTTCCCGGCAGCAAGATCCAGCTACTTACCTTCGCATGCTCTGCCTGGCGCCTTCGATACTTGCAAATTCTCGTTCGCTCTATTTGCGCGACGTTAACAGCACTTGGGGTTCATCCCATTATCCCATAGCAAGTACAAGCGTCGGCTCGATATCTAGTCCGCTACCCTTCGGTAGCACCTCGGTCTCGATGTCTCTTTCCCCCTCCACTGCATTTTCTTCTCTGTCCAATTCCATGACAAGATGTATCTGGGTGTCGATGGTGATAAATACAATAATGAGACAGAAAGATAGAAAAGCCGACCTTTGCCTCCCTGCTTTCTCGTCCTCGGGAGTTCCGACTTCACGGGGCTTAGCGGCATGTTTGAGGACTGCCACGGCATGACTGAGAAATGGAACATGTAAGTAGAGGTCGCACCTGGCCGATACGGGAAATGGCTTACTCGTCGTCCTCCGGAAGCAACTCCTACAAGTTTGCGCTGGTCGACAGCAATCCAGAAGAAAGAACAGGGCAACGGAAATGTAACGAGAGTCCCTGCTTGCACTGCGGGGGAGGGAGAATTTTTTATGCTCAAAAAATATTCCAAAACATGTTTGCTCTTTCGAATCTAATGTTTCCAATTTGGGCTGAGGAAATACAGAAGAAATTATCTTTTGTGTTCTTCTTTGTCCACAAAGACAATTTCTATTCCTATATCTATAAGATGTTGAAAGATGACTTCAGCTTCTTGGTCTATTTCAATTGGAAACATATGTTGTGGCTGTAGTCGAAACATCAACTGGGCTCTAACAGGACAAAGGGATTGTATATTTCAACTGCAAACATAACTTGTGTTTCCAATTGAAACAGACAACAAAGCAGAAATTACCTTTCAAGATCTTGTCAACATGGGAATATAACCCATCTTTGTGGACAAAGAAGAACACAAAACATAATTTCCTCTTTATCTCCTGGGCCGAAAATGGAAACATCAGATCTGAAAGAGCAAACTTGTTTTAGAGTATTTTTTGAATGTCAAAAATTCTTCCTCCCCCGCAGTGTTGAGGGCCTTGATAAAAGCTTCCTCATTGTTGGCGTGCCCCTTGGAACCGCCCAACTTCTCAATGTGACGGACGACGTCGACGTAACTGAGGAATCCAAGTCAGTTGACGGTGAGGGTCAGAAGGCGGACATTTGGCGGAGACCAGACTCACACGAGGAGATTTTCCTGGACACCCATTATGGTAGTTTACAGAGGAGCGGGAGCGAGTAATAGCAAGCTTGAAAGCGGAGAGCTGGAAGACGCTGAAAGATTGGAAGTGAAGCCTTCAGTCTTTTATACCATCCACTCTCGCCAGTCACAGGGTATATTCTCACAGGTGCGTCAAGCTGCGGAGAACGACAGAATAAATGATACGGGTATTTGTGGCATATCTGAATTTCTGAATTATATATGTAAATGGCAGATTGCACGGCGCTCACCATGAAAAGACTCCAATATACTCTAGCCCAACTCTCTGTACCGGTGGTGCAGCTGAATAGGATTGCGTCCATTCCGAATTTCAATCATTTCCTCCTGTATTCCGGCGATTGATCAACGCCGGAGAATTCTTAATGGTTACTTATCTTCGAATCAAAAGCCTGTATGTAAGTGTATACAGTGTTGGACATGTCAACGGGCTGCTCAAATGACATCGCCTCGCGGGTTCCGATTTGTCGCAAATCCATTATTCTGAAGTGGCAGATCTCTTCAATTACATCTAAACAACAATCATATAAAGTGGTTGAATATTCACGGCACAGTTGCAGTAGGGACGGTCAAGAAATCTTCACCCATTCAACGGGCTGTGACAATCGTCCCCATTCGGGCAGTCGGCAATCTTCGGCAATCTTCGGCATGCACTACGCGAGTGCGCTCTTCACATCCCACGTCCACCGCGCTTACCTTCAGATGTCGATTGTAGGTACATCGAGAAACGCGTCGGCAGGAGGTGAAGAAGGTCAAAGAAAACTTGAGATGATCGACGGACTGTCCCCTTCGGGAATGATCCAGGAGTCACATAACGGTTTGGCGGAGGAAGTCGTTAAAATGCATGCTCACATTTGTGTGTTTGGCTTATGAGTGTGTGCAAAAGCTAGAGACATCTGCAAGAATTCACTCTATATTTCCCATGACTCAGATTTACATTCTGCACAAAAGCAAGGATGCCATGAATTTATTTAGATCACGGATTGATGCTGATTTCAGCATGTTTTGGAAAAATGATTTTACATAGCGGTGTACAGTCGCACTACGGACCTGTACTTTTGATACAATTTATATAGGACGTCGATATATCTACAATTTCTTTGGCTAAGTGGTTGGTCTCCTAGGGACGGCATAAAAGTCCACTAGCCCGTTGATCGTCTCAGCCCGTTGACATGTCCAAAACTGTATGGCAGAAGAAATGGAGTTTTCTCAGACTTCAAAAGCTTGGCCAGAAGCAACAAAGCCCCAAGTTTAACAATCAGCCCGAAAGTAGTCACTGCAAGAGGTACCCGCCGGAAGATGCCGAGACACTGGCTCATAAGGTAGGGTGGGTCAGCGAGCTCTTATTTCACTTTTTGGAATTTGTTCAGAAGCCTGTTTGGAAGGGTTGAAAAAAAAAAAATTTTGGTTCATGGTTGAGTCCGGAAAGTGAAGGAACGGTTTGGAGACAACCTAACCACCGACAATCAGTGCAGATTACCTCCCAATAAGTGTCTGGTATGAATTTCTTTTTGTGGGTACCCCTTGAGTCACTGCATTCAGCGGCTTCCTCGACGTGGGAATTTCTAGGCACGTGAACCCCTGCCGAGCCGTCAGAACTTCTGGGAACAGCGCCTCGGCTGTGTTGTCTAGCCGTGTCTAGCCGGCTCGGCAGGGGTACACGTGCATAGAAATTCCCACGTCGAGGAAGCCGCTGAACGCAAGAGGTGAGTGATCGGAAGATCTTGGCCAACGTTCCCACGACACACCACACCCCCAAATCAGGAAATTGTTTGGCAAGCACAAACATCGGCCAACGACGGCAGCAGAGGCGGCCATCATTCTGCCGCTCGCACCCACACATCCCCTACCTTGGGCGCTCGGCGCGTCGCTTCCTCATTTCGCGTCTTTTGACACATAAAATCTGCAATCAACATGGAACTCTGGCTCTGTAGATAATGCACATAGCACATTGCCAAATATTTCTTGGGTTATGACCAGTACCAGTGCTGACCAAAGCCAAGTGTATCTTGAAGGGGGGATCGGGAACTTGGGATGCGCGAGGTGCATGCCCCCGGCGTAGATGGTCGTCGCGTCTTCACAGTAGGGTTCAAAGTTCCGACCACGATTTCCGAGCCACGCGCCACTTCCGGGGCAGATGTATTCACATAATAATAATGATTGTAATCTACTAATCCTATATTTTGCGAGCTAAGAAGGCGAGTGAATGTGCGCTGAATTTCTTTCGTATGTAGGACGCCGAGAAGCCAATTGATGCCAACTCGGCGCGAGATGTTCGGATATTACAAATCTGTCGCTCGCGTAGCCACATCAGAGGACAAGATCTTCCGATCACTCACCTCTTGGCCGAACGCAGTGAGTACCTGGCACCGGTGGTCGAGCAGTATGCTGAAATCGTCAGCATTAGCACACGGTCACTCGTTGCGAGTTTGCTCATGGTTAACTTCGTTGTTCAGCTCCATCGTTCCGGCAGCCTATAGTTTACACCTCTTGAACCCGAGTTATGGAGGATTGCGTCCATTCCGAATGTCGATCGTTTCCTCCCGTATTCCGGCGATTGATCAACGCCGGATTAGTTACAGTGTGCGACCGACAAGTTCCGCACTATTCGTGGTACAGCTGAATAGGATTGCGTCCATTCCGAATGTCAATCATTTCCTCCTGTATTCCGGCGATTGATCAACGCGGGATAATTCTTAATGGTCATTCCGAGGGTTTCATTTGGCTGGAAATGCCCTGAGATTGCCCAGGGTTTCGCCGCTCGGCAGGTTCGGTTTTAATCGGTCTCCCGACCGATTTGCCACCTTTGGAATGGCGGGGTTGCTCTGGTTCTCTCTCTTCTTCTTACTAGCCAACCACTTGGTAAACCTCCTGCCTCGGTGGATCATAGTCAATGCTCGTGGGCGTTAATGGTGCGCGCGCTTGGAAAGTGAACACGCGCGCTTTGGAAGTCAATGTTGACAGGTTAATCAGTATCGTGTGTCGGTTTCGTCGTTCTCAGCGCAGAATCCATTTATTCTCTTCCATTAACCCTGTCATCATCGGATTCACCCGCCCCCCTCGGTCGTAACGTAGCACCGACCCACTGGAGTATATAAGGTACTGCCCTGAGCTTCAAAAAACCCACTCCAAGGCATGACGGGCATTACACCTCTCATATTTCTTTCCCTCTGGGTCAGTTTGGCTTGTGCATCGTTTATTCCCGCGCCAGTGACGGAGGTACGTCCCGTATTTCAGGTCGTGTCCATCGCTTACTCCTCCACCTACAGATACGCTCTGCGGAAACCTGCGGAGACCCGCTCAACGCAGTGCCGTACTATCGAACTTATTCAAGCTCGGTAGTCGATCATGCCTATACGGCCGACGTTCCTGCCCTCAACGGTGGCATTGTCCGCAGCGGGTACCCTGTACAGGGCGTGGCTGGCCTGGTTTTCGTCAGTCAAGAGTTGTCCGCCGTTCAATTCTATCGCCTATACAGCGCGGCTGCAACCGACCACTTTTTCACCATGTCAACAACCGAGAGGGACAATGCATTGAAGGCTGGATACGTCCTCCAGGCCGGCGAGCCTCCGGTGTATATCTATCCGACCCAAATCTGCGGGAGCGTGCCCTTTTACCGCCTCTATAATCCGGTTGGACAGGATAATTTCTACACCATTTCGGAATCTGAGAGGTTGGAGTTCATTACCACCCAGGGATATAATGACGTGGAGATTGCGGGGTATCTGTTGCCTTTGGTGAACACCCAGTGCACTTGAGTGAGGTGGGTACTTACCGATATCCAGGGTATCTCATACTAACGATCACCTTAGTGTTACGGCTTATTGTTTGGACTCGTACATATCAGGTTGCGCCCTTAGTTCCGTTCCATTGCTACTTTTATGGCCGCATATACCTTTACGAGTCAATCTGTAGGGTCTACTTGGATCGTGTTTACCATTGAATTCTGTTCTTCTCTGAAAGTGATACTCGCTAAGTATACAACACCAGCAGGATGTGTTTTCCCATTCTGCAGGGTGCGGACGTACTCTGTAACCCGGAGAGTCTCTGCTCCACCTCCATATAGATTGGTCTATGCACCACGTATATTGGTTTGGCTGTCGGCTCCTAAAAACAACGAGAGACAGGATTTGCTTTCGCTCCGCTTTGGCACCAAAAGGGGAGGCAATTCCGAGTCTTAAAAACTTGTAGTTGGTCAAAGGCAAATGTGAAGGTCGCGTACGGAAACCAAGCACCGCACTCGCAGTTTATTTTAATCCGCGCTTCTTGTTTCATGAATAGGCTCTCCCTCTCCCATTGCTCTGATTGAAATACGTCAATGGCGGGGCGATGCGACACGGGGCTTCAACTTGAAGAATAAACCACTCGGAGGCTATCTGCCAATATTCACCAGACCAGAATGGATTCGAAGTATCACACGCGCTGGATCTGAGTGTCAAAGGAAGTCGTGCAAGAACCTGTTCAATACTTCGCCGTGATCCGCCTGTCCAATGGAGGGAAAGTTCTAAGTACAAGTTGAGTCGCTAGTTTTGCTAATATGCAGAATCCCGAAGTAACACTGTCACAGATTCGGAAGCCAAAAAGATATCCGATTTCCCTGAAAGCCGTAAGGTCCATCGAACCGAATGGCTCTTGTCGTCAATGTCGTCGAGGCTATCGAATCATTTGCCAAAGTAGGAAGCATCAACGAGAGCATTCTGTTCAAAGCCAGCTATCGAGCACTTCGAAAGGGCTATGCATGCATGTCGACAAGAATTTTTCACCTCTCAAGCCTTGCTCCCAATTCAACGGGAGGATATACAAAGGGTGTACAGCATGAAGATGGGAGAAGGGGGTACATGCCAGCCAAAGGGGGTACATCAATTAGAATGTACCATGTTTGACCTCAAAGGGGGCACTTGCCATTTTGGGTGCCGATCACTGCCAATCATGACCCGCACTGATGGGGATTCTGTGCCGTCCGCTTTATTCCTTTCGACCACCACCATCCGATCCCGACGTCGCCCAAGCCGCCCCCAACATCCTCAACGTGCGTACGACCGTCCCTCGAATCGATCCCGCAGTATACGGGCACTGCGACGAGAGAGAAGTACTAGTAGATGGTCCGGGGCTGCAGCCTAGAGGTGAGTTTGCTCCAGCTCGGCGAACATGACATGTTCTCATCATCGGAGATGTAGGTACATCACAGTGTGCATACTCCGGCTCACCAGCTCTTGGCGTCGTGAGCAGCGGCACAAGACCAGGCTACCCGCTCGCGCGCTGAACACACGCACTGGCATGCGGCACGCAACGCGCAGCAAAAACTTGCGCAGCGAACCGTGAACCTTGAGCCGTTCAGGGACGTGCGCGCTGCCCTTTCAACTTACGGCTGCGCAGCGACTACGGTGCGCCCGAGGTCGCCACTTCACCTATGTCGTCTTTACGTATGCCGCCCTCGCGTTGCCGGCGCGACGTGAATAATATAATATATCTTTCGTGAATCCATCTACTATCTATGATATCTATTGCCTGAGCAAGTGCCACGGAGTTCAAGTTGCATGGTGACGCAGGCTTGCGCGACAATGGAAACCGAGTTGCCGGATACTTTGATCTGAGCCGATTGTATGCCGAGCCCGAATGCCCCGGCTGACGTCCCCGCATCATGTACCGTGTTTCGCACAAGAGCGGTACATTGTTGGCAGATGTACCGGGTTTGAGGCCGATGTACCGTGCATGGGGTCGAATGTGGTGTGCTTGGCATCTTCATGCTGTACGACTCTTGTTAATCCCGATTCAACGGTCACACCCTCCAATTGCACTTCGGGTTCAAGCAACGATTCCCTGGTCATCGCCCACTTCATGGTAGGCAACGCCGAACCCTACACCGTGGATAATTGGGCTAACGGTAGGTCCTTCCATATTCCCTCGTCGTGTGCACCACTTACGCAGCCCCAAGATATTGCCCTGGCGTCCTCGAAGGGCCTCGAAGGCTTCATCCTGAACCTCGGCTCAGACAGCTGGCAACCGGACAAGGTCGCAGACGCCTTTACCGCCGCTAAGAGCGCCGGGAGCGACTTTCGCATCAGCTTCAGCTTTGACATGACGGTCATGCCGTGAGCGAGCGCGGCTGTACCGCTGCAGAAGTACATCACGACGTACAGCGGGCACCCGAACGTGCTACAGTTCGCGGGCAAGATGCTCGTCTCGACGTTCTCGGGGGAGAAGTGCACGTTCGGGCAGGGGTCCGTCGACGCCGGGTGGGCTAGCACGGTCAAGATGGGCGTCCCACCGGTGCACTTCGTCCCTGCGTTTTTCGTGGACCCGGCTACGCTCGGCATTTACCACTCCGCCGATGGTGCGTTCAACGCGAGATTTTTATTTTCCTATTCGCCTGTAAAGTTCTGATCATAATACATAGTGGAACGGGGGCTGGCCGCAGTCGCCGGTAAAGACGAGCTTCGATACCGACATGACGTACATCTCTGCCCTAGGGAGGAAAACGTATCTCGGCGTCGTATCACCCTGGTTCTTCACGCACTATGGGGCGGACAGCTTCGAAAGAACTGGATTTACAACTTCGACAACTAGTTGTTCAGCACTGTGCGCTGGGAGGTTCCTATTTTTGATCCTCCTCTCCTCCTGACTACCTACCGGACCTTAGGTGCTCATCCAAAACCGCCAGCAAGTCCCAATTGTGGAAGTTATCACCTGGAACGGTGCGTCCCAACCCTATTCGCGTGTACCCACCGTGAGCTAGTGTTTCCCTAGATTACGGTGAATCGCACTACGTCGGCCCCATCGAGGGTGCGCAGCCCAATTCGCAGGCCTGGGTAAACGGATTTGACCACCAAGATCCGTGCCCAATCCCACTGAGATACCCCGTCCTGACGTCCCAGAAATTACAGCCTGGCTGGATCTCATGCAGTACTACATTGCGTACTACAAAACTGCGCCTCCAACTATCCCAAGGACCGCATCTTCCTGTGAGCGAAGCTCTACCCCACGGCCGCGACGGCGCCCCTCAAAATGCTGTGAGAACCCCTCCTCCTGCCTAATTCAAATTTCTCAAACCAGTTCTGAAATGATGAACGCAGGACTGGGCGTCGGACACGCTCTGGGCTCAGTTCCACCTCACGCAGCCCGCGGACCTCACCCTCACGTGCGGCTCCTCTTCGCAGACGTTTTCGGGCGTCCCGGCTGCGGTCTCCAAGCAGAAGCTGCCACTGACGGAGGACTACAATATCGCGGCGAAGATAACGCGTGACGGGGGCGATGCGGTGACGTTCGAGCCTGCTGAGATGACTTTCAGCACGAAGCCATTGTCGTATAATTTCAATGCGTTCGTCGCGGCGTCGCCGGCATAGATGCGACTAACTAAGATGCATAGAGTGAATGGATCTGTGCCCCTTGTCCCGCTGAGAAATGCGAGCGCCCGGGCCGCACAATATGGTCTTGGGTCCAACTTGCGAGGTTTAAGGTGATTGAGAAAAATCCCTTGGCTTTGGAGGACTAGCAAATAACAAGAATAAAAGACGAGATTCGTCAATCATTGGTGTACACCCAAGAAATTACATAGATCGTTTGAAGGCAAGGGAGGAAAAAACTGGGACGTATGGACTAGTAGTAGTCATCATCAGGGCTGGCACTGCCGTAGGCCGGCAGGACCGATGGATCAGCCTTATCAGCGAACGCATATCGGACTGCGAGGGGTATGAATATACGCAAGCGGAACGACACATGGGACGAGAGACACCCACAGATCTGATGGTCGCCCGCGTCGAACACTTTGCCGAAATAGTCCTCCTTGTGTGCGGCCTTCCGCGGCCACGCGAAATCGGGTGCGTCGTAATCGCCACCGTAGTCCTCAAATCGCCCGTCGTCGTCGTCGAACAGGTCCTCTACGCAACAAGCAACATCCACGTCAACCGCTGCCCGAGGCCCATCCTCGTCCGCGGAACGAGCCTCGTCGCCGCTCCTGCCGCCCTCGCCGTCACCCTCCCACCCATTGTCCATCTGGTCGCCCGGATACATCCCCTCGGGAAACTGCGCCGCTCGATAGCCCACGGTCTGCTGGCCATTCCGATCCTTGTACCCACAGACAGTGGCGACATACAGCACGCTGCGGCCCGCGTCCCACGCTATCCCACTCACCCGTTGTTCCCCGTGGACAGCTCGTACACCGCCTTGGCCGCGCGGATATCCCACAGACGGACGGCCTGTTCGGTTTTAGACCCCGTGAAAACGACTGCGGGGCGTCAGCGCGAGCACTATCCATAACGTTGAGAATGAATCGAACGTACGCGGAATTCCATCGGGTTGGACGAGCACGGCGGCACGGCATCCCTCCGCCCGCAGCGTCAGTGCGGGCAGGAGGCGCCGCGTATCGTACAATCGAACATACCCATCATCCGCCGCCGTCAAAAACGCCTGCGGCTCCGGCTCGCTCGTCGACAACACCCGGATCGCAGCGCCGTGCCCCAGATATCGCGCCGCCGGCTTCGCGAGATCAAGATCCACCGAGACGCACGCATAGTCCCGGGGCGGTGCCTCGAGCCCGGGCGCGCAAAGCATGTTTCCGGGGAGATTGGGGTGGGTGCACCACGCGAGGGGCGCGAAAGCGGGGTCCGCGAGGTGGATAACGCTGGTCGGGTCGCTACCGGAGGACCATTTCTCCCCATAGTACGCATCAGTCTCGCCAACCACGCGCTTCCCGTCGGGCCCGTGCGTCTCGAGGTCGTCGAGGTTCCAGAAGGCGATCGAGCCTCTGCCTGCGCGAAGGACGCGCCCAGGCGCGAAGACAGACAGGGGCCCGCGGTGGTCGGATGTGTTCAGGGTGTGTCTGGGGAGGCCACCTCGTATTTCTCGCCCGTCGGACTGGCCCAAGCGAACGATCGCGCCCGCGCGTTCTCCGCGACGAACATCAGTTTGTTGACTTCATCGATGGCGGCTGTCCAGAAGGGGTCGTATCGATCAGAGCCGGGGCCGTAATCCGCCGTTCTCTTGTTGAGGGGGGAAAGGCACACAGCAGAACGCTCGTCAAGATCGTGATAATAGGCCAGGGACGAGGTGTCATTTCGCCAGCCGCCCTTGCAGGCCACCAGGAGGCAGCTCGCGCTAATAGAGATACCGGTCGGGAGCCATGAAGGATCACTGGAAATCTCACAGCGAGCTTGCATTATCGCGTTGACTAGGGGAGATGAGTGAGAAGGCTCTGGCAGGTCCAGCCGAAGCGAGACAGCAGGCTGCTCAGATTGTGGGCCTTGGGGTGGTGAACCACGGGTCAGGAACAGTCGATTCGTTCGCTGAAAAATCGTCAGCACTGAGTTCCGGAGATAAAGGATACTATCGGACGAGCTCTGGTAGCCTGCGCGGACGACGCATCCGCGAATTCGGCTGGGATTAATATTCGTTTCAGTAATCGGTCGCTACACAGAATCTCTGCTCACCCGAAACGTTTTCCACCGACGGACACTCGCGCGAATGCGCAAACGAAGGCAGCGCAGAGCGCGAAAAGGACAGGGCGTATTCACAGACACCCTCCTCCCCGGAATACCCCTGGTATCGACCTCGGTATTCCACTTCAATTCCCAGATTGATGGTGCGATTCACCCGCTCAACGATGTCGTGGAATTGTGGATCTTTCGGGTGGATGTCCCGCAGAAGATGACATGCCTGCTCAAGAATATTGACGATACGGTTACCGCGGTGATCGCCTATAGACGCTTCCGGTCTTTCCTGAGAAAATTGGGAAACATCTCCCTCAAGGATGATGCAGGCCTTGTTGACGGTGCTGAGATTCATGAAGAAGGAAACTTGAAGGCAACTCGACGGCGGCAGGTGCGAGGTGAAAAATGGCAGAGTCACAGATGTAACAATGAATCACAATCGATTGATTGCCGGAGCGGCTTTCAGCGCATCTCACCTTTGGCTCACCTCGATGTGTCTTTGCCTTCTCCTATGAGGCCCTCTCGAGAGTAATTCGTCCGCTACAACTAATTTTCTCAGCCGAATGAACTGGGAGTTAACATCACAGTGACCATCTTGAATCTTGATGCTTGCTTGATGCTCTTGCCAGCGATAGAGTAAAGCGGCAGCAAAGCGATACGGTATTAAACAGGTGTCACCAGGTGCCGAAATCGAGTTCTCCTCCCAATTCTATTATTCTTTGGGGTATCCGGTAAAACAATACAAGGGACTCTGCGGCCAATGACGACGATTATCCAAATGCATTCTGGCCGTCTGGACTGGCCCGTCTGTCTCGCACATTTGATCACGTCGTAGACGACGAGGAATCATTCCCTGACTGACTTTGCTGACAAGAATGTAACTTTCCGTACTTACACGTAGCGGAACATCCAACTATATTTCGGACCATCCAGTTGTTCAATCTTGCAAATCTCAGCTTCAATTTCCTGGAGGCTATTTCCGATGGTACCAACGGGAGGCAAACGGCTTAATCGACCGTTACGTGCTGAATCGGTCCGGCGCGTTGAACAAGCCCACAATGGACCGGAATTTTAGCGAATTTATCTCCGTTCGGCTTCCATCCTCAGCACAGTCGCGGGTGGGGGACTATACCTGCACTGTCCTTACGGATGTAGACGTGGTCCTCCGTCCCCCGTGCCAGGGCCATTCAGATACAGGATGAATGCGGGTGACCCGCACCTCTACCGTTTGATGGTCGTTCGTGGAAGTTTCGACCTGTCAAGTAGATTTTCAAATATAAACTGGTATCCGACCCTGTAAATAAAATGAAGGATTCATGCTTCAACCTCAAGGTATCTCGTTTTAACTACAATTTGGTGCCGAGTCAGTTCGGCGTTCTCGGCGATTGATTAACTCGCAGGGTTAGGTACTTTCTCTTTGAAGTGACTCGAAATGCTGTGGGATCCGACAGTTGCTTCACGTCTTCCCATGCAGTTTAGGACCACCCGCTCCCCCGAAATGTGTAAGGGAATTCCCCATTAATACCGCATTAAGCCGTCCTGCGTTTTCCGTCTTTCCTTCGTTTCTCTCCATATGCCAGAAAATTGTAAGAGTATATTATACTCGAGTGATCCACAACACGAACAACAAGTTTACAGAAGACAACAAGTAGCGCACAGCCGCGCAGTAATGCCATCCAATGTCAGAAACAGCGTGTGGGATCGCAAGTCCATCGATGTACTGTACCTGTCCTTCCCGTTTAGTGCTCACGAGTGGGGAACGACCATCATCGCATCTCCTTTACCAAGTGCACTTGAATTGTCTATAATTTTCGCGCTCCCTCTGGAAAGCCGTGAAAACAGTAAGGCCACCATGATGGCTGAAATCCATGCGGCTGAGTGATTGTATCGGACAAATCATAATTTATGGGCTTGATAATTTTTTTCATGCGATAAAGAGAACTAGTACAACGGCATGGGTTATAAATAAAGATGAAGAGTGAACAATTAGTGAAACGCGTGTTGGGACAAACCAAGGGGCAAACCATATGCATTGCTTCGAACATTCCTCGCAAAGGGGCTCTTTGTATGCTGCAGGGAAGCAGTGCAAAGGTAGTGTCGCATATGAGCTCATATGTTGAAGTTTGAACGGATCATATCGGGAATTCGGATCCAATCACCGAGGCAGAGGCCGAGGCGCTTTTCCCCACACTCTCACGATGGGCGCTCAATTGATCAATAGGAGGTCACCATCCTGGTGCACCGCTGCTCTGCCGGTAGCAGCAATTTCGGCGATCTCGTTCGACGAATTGACCCTGGCGGCGCTCGTCAACATGGAACGAAGTCAAAGATCACTTCCAGCGACGGCCGGGCCCGTGTTTCCCTTGTGTTTCCCTCTTATGGTGGTCTTTTTTTGAGCTGAGTCCTCTCCGCAGCCTGTTTGTGTCGAAAATGAGGGTACAGAAAAACTTGATCAAATTCGGAAATGCCTGAGGGCGTTCGAGGAATGGGGCCCTGTAAGCCCACGTTCGGATGAGCACGGTTATAAATCTCAACTTTATAAACTTTTTTTCCGCCCAATTTCGGAACTGATCACTGCCAGGTAGGGCTCCAACCGTTTTCGTGTATAAATGGTTTTACACAATTATAACCGTTTTCATTTTCATTTTATTTAAGGCCAGGGCTACATGATAAACAAACCATTTTAAATGGTTTAAACAATTTTATTTCTGAGCCGGCCCCAAGCGGGTAACTCGGCACTACAAGCTCGCCGCACGAACTCGTTTCTGGACAATGTGTGTAGGGCACACATTGAGAGGTTGATGTGACCTTGTTGGGGGAGCTCGAACACTTTTGGGATGCATTTAGAACTTGTTGTGGCAACCCAAACACATCATTGCTGTGGTGGAAGGTGAGAAGACCATTGTGAAAATTCAACTACTGACATCTATTTCCAGGAGCACGAACACAAATTTCCATTGCTTCGAAGATGGCACATGATTTTCTCGTGATCCCTGGCCCTGGAGTCTCCATTCAGCACTTGTTCTCAAAATAACGCCACCTGTGCCAGGATGCTCGTGGATCCTACAAAGCCAAGACCATAATGGAGCCAATGCTCACCAAAATGTGGATCCAGGTTGGGTTCCTGAAATGCGCATCGTTGGACTGTGGCAGGGGGTAGTAGTTGGCTGGTTCGATTGGTATTTGTAGCTGGACCAAAAATACCGTTTATAAATAGTTTTAAACGGTTTTTAAACGTTTATTAACCGTTTTCATGTAGTTTGACCGGATCACTACACGAAAACTAAATGATTGGAGCCCTACCAGTGCCAGGTGATGAGAGATCTCCGCCTATTCGTTTCGTTCACATAAATTAGACAGACTCGAAGGAGTGATTTCAGAACGAGGCGCGAGAGAACAAGTTTATCAAGAGAGACAAAGAAGGTATACATACATACAACAGCAGATAAACAGACACTCAAACGACCAACACAGCCTCCGCATTCGACGTCGTCACCAGCACACTCCCCCGGCGGCGCTTCGCCTCCTCGGCGTACACCCACCCGTTCACCGTCCTGCCCTCATGCACGCGCCCGTACTCGACCGTCCGCCCGTCCTCGGCGTGCTGCGACGTCGTGACCGTGAATTGGCCTTCGAACGCGTCGGGCAGCGCCACCTCCGCGCGCTTGTTCGACGTGCGCGCGCCCAGGGAGAGCGCCGCGCCCGCGGGGCCCGCGACGCCGAGCGCGAGCACGCCGTTCGAGGTGTTGCCGTCGACGCGGAAGCGCCCGTCCGTGGCGAGCGTGACTGCCTCGTCGAGGCGGCTGCGTATGCGCACTTAGCGCTGACGAAACGGCGTGGAAGAGAGAATTGCTCACTTGTTGCTGGTGCGCATGTTCAGCGTCGTGGCGGCCGTGCTGTTGGCGTTCGTGAGGCCGACGGATACATTGATGGGCGCGTTGGAGGTGGAGAGGTGGAGGTGCGTGGAGGTGTTGAACGTGCCCGAGATGCCGCCGTTGGAGGTCTCAAGCGTGAGCGTACTGGCGGTGAGCGACTATACGGAGCATGATTAACTCTTGGGATTTGATGAAGCTCGGTTAGGAGGGGACGTACGTCTGCGCTGATGGCGCTGTTGGACGTGTGCAGTTTGACATCGTCCGCGGAGAGCGACTGGCGCACGGTGGTCAGCAAAAACGCGGTCTGCGGAGAATGGGCACCGACCTTGACTCGCACGCCGGCGGCGTTGGAAGTCCGGAGCACAGCCGACTCGAACGCGACGGCGTCCTTCAGGTGTCCCACGTCCACCGTGAAATGGGGGAGGTTAACGGAGAGGCCCTTCAGGTGCAGGGGCGTCTTCCCCTCGGGTAGCACGAGCTGGATCTTCATGACCGCCGCGGCGGCCCAGAACCCGCGCCCCGTCTGCAGGGTCATTAGAATCCACATGAGGATCTGTTCAATGCACGCACTAAAATCCCGACGCCCGCCTCGCCGTCGGTCCCTGACATCAGGCACGCCTTCACCGCAGCGCGCTTGTGCCCCCCGAACAAGGAGGTGATGACGACGCGCGCCGTGTTGTTGCGCCGCGAGGAGGTGGAGATATCTAGCTGTCCAGACAGTGGCGTCCCGTACGAGAAAAGGACGGCTTGCTGTGGCGCGACGCTGAGCACCAGCACGGTGTCCACGGTGAGCGGGATCTCGAAGGTGGCCTCCGCCGCGTGGCGGAATGCGCCGGCGCTCTCAGACAGCAGCACCGAGTCCGCCGCCGCCCAGCTGCTCGCACGCTCGCACCGGTCGAACACCATGTTGGCTGGGAGGTCCCAGCCACGGTGGCGCCCATGCCGCTGGGGGATGGATACGCAATGAGGGCAGTGCGGAAAGCACACACGGTAAGCACGCACCGAATATCTGTGGTAGCTGACCGCGGTTTTCAGCACCGCGAAGAGGCCGGCGGCGACCAAGAACGCGAGCGCCGAGGATGAAGCGCCGGAGAGGGGAGCGCCGGTATCGGACTTGCTCCACGCGCCCGGGAATCGCGATGGTCTGGTAGAAGACCGGATGGTAGGCGTACTGGGGAAGGCCCGGGGGGCCCTTCGAAAGCAGTGCACCGTGAAAAGCAGCGGAACTGATCAAAAGTGCCTTGGAACCACTTACAAGAAGTGTCCTGACACCTGATATGAAGTGGCCGAAAGTACTTCAAGGAAGGTCTTTTTGGCCAAAATTCGCCGTGAGGGGGATGCTTCGGGCGCTTTTTAAGACTGCCTTTGGGCACTTTCACCAAGGTCTTCGGGCAGTTCCATGGAGTGACCGAGGCACTGTTATGGATAGGTTGTTTCCCTCTTTCTTCCGCGCTTTTCGGCAATAAATGACAATAAATAATATATTCAAAGGCTGACAACTACTACTTAATACTGCGATAATCTCGAGTCAGTCCCTTCCTTTTACGTGCGGACTTGCACCGAACGCGCCGCGCCGACCTAGACACGGGGAAACATCAGAATTGAACGCGCACCAGTATTGATGTGATTTGAGCACTAATAAGATGTCGTCTTCACTGTTTGCCAACAATTAGCAAGTGAAACACACACGAGGTAACGAGAACTTTCCTTGTCTGCAAGACAGCGGAGGTAACGGGGCGGTTGACGTGTATGACGATCTTTTGAGCGTGTACGGGATGAGACACAATGCGGCACCTAAGGCAAGATAGCTGACTCACCACGGCAGAAACTCCCTGCTCCCCCGCTCGGTGATTTCTGACGGCGCGGACAGAAATCAATCAGCACAAAACAAAATCAAGTAATATTAGACACATACGTCGTTGCGTGCACCATTTACAGCGTACCTGACAAGGACTTGCTTGAGCGGCAAAGGTGCACTGCCGAAATATGATTAGAAGGGGAGCCGGACAGAGGAGAAAAGACCAGACGAGTTAAAGAACGAAGGATAAAGGGTAGATGAGAGGGGGGAGACGGAGAATGATAGAGGCCCGACGAAAGAACAGGGAGGGACGAAGAGCGGTGTGGGCGCCTGCGAGCCCAAGCGAATCCCGGCGACCAGCTCCCCGCACAAACGCGCACAGGTGGCTAGTCGCCTACTCGGATCGCGTCTCGGAAAGACGGCGCCGGCGTGGAACATGCATCACCTTGAATTCGGACGCCAGTGCGGACCGCTCGGCGCTGGCGATTCGATCGCGGGTAGGTAAGCGAATGTACGCGGCGGGACTTCGACGCAGGCACGGTGTCATTCAAATGTCGCTTGAAAGGGCCGGCGCCACGGGTGCGGATAGCGCGGGGATATTTTCGTGGGCCCGGGGCTACGGACGGGTTTAGAAGGAAGGAGGCACAAGCACAGCGCCGAATGCGGGCAGGGATTTTGCAGCTTCGACGCGAGGGACGTGTGGCGCGGAAGCGGGAGACCACACATCTGACACTCTGCCCTGGTATATGCTTTGCCGACTTATACAATGTTGGTTAAGAGAGAACAGACATATAAGTTGACTAACGCGATGCACCGGGCGGAATTGCGCACGGAATTGGAGGGGATGGCGAGTTCGGCGCGGACATATGATAGGTTGAGTGAGTAAGACTCGACGCGAACAACCCAACGAGACGCACCAAGCGTGAATGAACCCAGTCGCCGCGCGAGTCGTCTGACTGCCATGAAGCCGCGCATGCGCCATCGTCGACGAATGTTTCAAAGCCCCTGCGGGGTGGGGCGGTTCTGCCGATCGTGTGAGCTGGAGCATCGAGGCGAACCACACGACCATTGCGTGAGGACGGCGCCGTGACGAAGCGCGTGCGAAATCGGATTCGGTCAAGGAGGACATGTGGGGATGCTGAGGAAGGGCAGGATTGCGGGGCCGCGAGCTCGCTGTCGTGGACGGAGAATACAGCACTGGTGGACCGAATTAGAAACATAATATACGTGCTAAGGCTAGCATCCGGGCGCCGGTGTCGCAGAGTACACGTGCGGTGCGCCAATGCAAATTCCCGGACGCCGAGGGGATGGAAGGGGAGGAGAACGAAAGGGAAGTTACAGGTGCTCCTAGAACTCACCTGCTGATCCATCTGTAACAGCCGTTCTTGAGTCCGGCGACTTCCCGAGACTTGCCACCCATTTGGACCATCTTGGCAGGCGAAGAGGTGGCTCTAGAATGCTTTATGAGCGCGCCAAGGCTCTAGAATGCGGAGGAAGAAACTTACGTGCCGTCCTTGTGTTGGAACCCCTGTCGCGATATGTCGATGTTGATATTTGTAGAAGGTTTCAAAATGGTGGTGGGGGTTGCGGGGAGGGAGATAAATACCTTTGAGACGCGAATAATGACGCGAAAGGGAGGGAAACGAGATAAGCAGCGCGACTGTGGTCGTCAAGAGCAAGGAGCAAGCGGAGTAAACATCAACAAATAAGGTCACGTGCCATCTCGGCCGTTCGGCCAAATGAAACATTCCTTCCTCAAATATTCTGCGCTGCTGTTCGTTACCTGCATTTCACTTCATAATTTATCGCATACATTTAAACTACTGTCTTAATATATTCTGAATTACTCACGAGACCCCCCATGTGCAGGCGCCATTTCTTCGGCGCGCCCAATTCAACTCCGCACGTGGAGTTATAATTCAACTCGGTGAGGAAGAAAAATCCTGCATAACTGAAGAATATCTCAATTAATGAAACAGAACAATCAAAAACGGAAGAGCAAGAAGGCACTTGTATCAGGGAACAAGGAAAGTTATCAGTACCTTCATGTTCATTAGCATCGAATAGAGCGAGAAATCAAAGGAAAAATCTCGCCCATTTACAACACGATCATGCTCTGGGCTGGCCCTCAACGCATCAAGCGAGGGGTTGCCGCGCATCCTCCGCTGGGTTCTTGAGGCTTGCCTCGAGCACCTCCAGGTATGAATTGAGGAATGTACCGGGAACGCCGGCCATCTCCTGTTGTTTACGTATCCTGGCTTGCACCAAGTCAAAAGTTTCCTATAAAATGGGTGAATTGGCCGATCGTGCGTACTTTAGAAATGATGGCAGTGTTGGTGGTAGGAACTGAGGAAAGCAAACCGCGCCGGAATCGGACCGAGTGACTATACTCTCGGATCAAATTCAACATTGACCAAGTCGAACTTGCAGCATGCCTGAGACGAGGGCTGTAAATTAAAATCCCACAAAAAATCACATGTACTGCACAGAAATATTTAAGTTTTACCCGCACAATCAATATAAGGGCGAGCGAAGACTAATAGCAGGGTCGAAAGGACACCGTCCGTTACGGCGCGCAAGGTAGACCACTCTCGAGCCTTACATGTCACTATACAATCCGGACACTATCTACCCAAACTAATACAGCCTGAAGAGCTGCATCCCATATTTCGTCATCAAAACTCTCTGGTATTGAATTCGAATATAGATACATAACATAATGGCGTAAACTGAGGTAAACTGAAAGCGTGAAGGTCAAGTCTTGAAAATTAAACACGGATGGAGGGGTATGAGAGTTGATACGGCGGCAAAAGACATGGTATATTGTATCATGATTCAGTGTTCTAGTAAAATCTCATATGAGTTCTTCGAATGAAGGCAAAACAAACAAATGTCGGACCTTGGTGGATCGCCTAGTGCCGTACTTGTGTGGTTCAAGTTGGTATTCGGGATCGTGTTTCTTATCCTTCTTCTTCGTGTTCTTTGCGCTTGGTTTCTTCTGCTCAGACGCCTGCAAATTTTCCTTCTTCTCAGATGCGTTCAAGGTGTCACCGGCCGCTTTCTCCTTCTGGATAGGATGTTAACTCTAGATAAAGGAGATGACACGCAGCGCACCTTCGGGTTCTTATCCTTGGAGACGGACTTTGGCTGATAATGTCGTGAGCATGGGAAATAGCGGAGCTAAGGAAATGTACTGCGGTAAAGTCATCGAGTGTAATCATTTTCTGCACGGGTAGCTGTGAACCAGCATTAAGAAAGGATCTGAGAAGGCAGTAAAGTGCTCACCAGCAGCTTTACCGGCGGCTTTCTATGCCGCGGAGGTGGCTCCGATCGTTCAGAAACGTTCTGCGGTGTAATAAACACATCGATTGGGTTGAAAAAAGTACCGTATTCACTGCTCTCCTGCAGCACACCGAATGATTCCTCCAAACCGATCTCCAGGTCATCCGAGATAAGAAGCAGCGAAGCGTGAGGAATTAGGACAAATTTCAAGAATGTTTTGAGGGGTATCAAGTTCGAAGATTCGTCGTAGGTGTCCCACTGCTTGGGGCTATCGATAAGGGGGGAAAGCGTGCCACATAGTTGAATTTCAATATCTTCGAGCTCCAGAAGGAGTACGTCGAGTGTATTCTGAATGACAGCATGACCTTTGGGCCCGTAACTAAACGATAGTGCTGAGCATGAGTCAGTTTTGAATACTTGAAGACACGCACTATCCGCAGCCGATATATCCGGCGTCAAATTTTGCAGAAGACTTCGAGAATGCAGATATCTTGTAACCAATTCGCTGCAGAAACTTGCTCCATACCGGGGATTCAGCCAATGTGTCACTGTGCGACAGGAGAGTTTGGAGCACGGGAAGAAGCAATGTAATTCTTGTAGGTAAGTCGTCAAAGTCAATGGTGATCGGCCATCCTTCGCTTTTGGCCATTTTGAAGCAACGAGAACGGTCAGCTTCCGCCCCGAGAGCCCGACAGATTTCTTGTGTTAGCATGCGGCACCCGGGCGCTTTGGGTCCGTCTTTCGTGATCAGATCATGCCGGCGCTGGAAGAGTTTGAGAAGTGGTGCTGGCAGGTCTTGGGGTATCGGGTCCGTGCAGTTAGTGGCTGGGCACATATCCGGGAGATCTGCCCGTTTCAGCAGAACAGGGAGTGTACCAGAATTTTCGTCTACAAGCCATCAGCATACGAAAATATCCAGCACACATGAACATACTTTTTTAGCGGGCTGTGGGGTTGGCTCCTGTTGCGTATCTGGAGCAGTTCTCTTTTTCTGAAATGCCAGCAGTCAGCCCATAGCTTTGAAGAATGATATAACTATTACCGGTGTTTTCGTGGGGGCTTTTACATCTCCCGACTTCGGTTTGGACTCAGACTTGGACTTCAGCTCGGATTTGGACTGTGGTGGAGGTTTCTAGACCAATAAAAATGTGTTGGTTCTGACGGAAGAAGAATAAAAGGCAACTCACCTTGACCGGGGATAGAAAAAATGTGTCCTCGTCGTCCACCTCCATGGCCTGAAACTCGTCCATTTCAAAGGTATTTTCTTCGTCCACTTCTTCGTCTTTCCCATCCACCTCCGCCTCCGTTTCCACCTCCGCATCTGTGTCCACCCCATCGACGTCCACATCTGAACCGATCTCCGCCTCCGAGTCAACACCAGTCACATCCTCCTCATCCTCTACACCAGCCGCACCCCAGTTGTCAGTATCTGCCGCTTCAGCGGCACGTTCCTTCCGAGCAGCGCGTTTGTAGTTGTCGTGGTTATTGGCCAGATATTGTTTTATCATTGCGCGAATAGGCCAACCACCCTGAAAACGCTGCATGTACTTTATTTCTTCTTGAATCTTCGAAGATATCAATATGCCGCCGTCCACAGTCGAATGCATAGTGCTCACCAACTTAATAGTCTTCTCTAGCCGAATGCGATCTTGATCCTTAATAGTCTTCGTCGTGTCCAGGCGACGGTGCACTACATATCGAACAATAAGCTGTGATCAGAGTCGTCAGTGCCGAGTAGGAATGGAATGACAGATGCATGCATACCAGGTGCCGATTATAGCGAGGCTTGTCATTTTGTAACCGCATTTCACGTCGCAAGTTATATCCAGAGCCCTTTCCTGCCTGGCCTGTGGGTCGTGGGATCAACTTTCTTGGCACCTTGGGCTTTGCGGCCAGCGCGTTCTCGGCAATCTCTGCATTTTCGAGTCAGGTCCATTCGTAACCCCGAAAAAGCTGCGCACTGAGTTTTTTTTCGGTTTCCCGAATCTTTTCTTGAGCTCGGACTAGCTGTTCTTCGAGACTGGGCTTGTGGCCGCGTGGAGGCATGATGGTAAGAAGGAAAAGTGTGATGGATCACAGGCACGTGCCGGTGACCGACGCGTTAAATTTAATGGATATTTGGCGCGTTCTGGTGGGTGTTCGAGATCATATACATTTCGAGCCATGTGATTAATCTACAGTATATTATCCCTGAGCTCCTCCTCTACGAGTTCCGCAATAAACTCGGGTTTGATCAATCCACCGCTCCTATCAATTATCGTCCACTTTCCCCGCGTCTTGATGCGACCAACAACTGAGCTAATAGTTTGAAGATCGGTGACAATTTGGGTGGTCATTCTGTCATACGAAACAATTTCTTCAGTAGCGTCTTTTCCACCGGTTGAACACGGTGTAATAACGGCGAGTAATCGGGTTTTGCCAGAAAAACCACCCCATAATTCGCCTTTGGGCACGTCGCAGACAAGGATTTGCTCAAGTCTTCCATAGAAAATCTGTGGAACCCATCTCGTCTCGATCGGGTGCCCCAGTCGCCGAGTTCGTTCTTGAACTTGCAATTCATACTAATACCAATTTAGCCCGGCACATGAATTGGCAATGCTCACTCACCCGAACATATGAGGAATCTCTCTCGGGCCCTGTTCCTTTTCCAGCAGCAGAAGCGCTTCGGATAGAATCCCCGTCCAAAATGCGTACTTTGCCCCAGCTAGGCATGACCTTGGGCAGTAAAGCAAGGAAGGTGTTTATTGGCTTGCCCAGTGCGGAGGAGAAATACCCCGCAATTTTTCGCCGGAGAATGTCGTCTGGGGTGTAAGCCTTTCGGTATGGTACGCGAAGGATATTCTCGGGATCTGGAACACATACATAAGCCGTTAAGATTTGAATGAAAGAAAACACTCACAATCAGCATAAACCTTTTCAGACTGCGATGGGCCACGAGATCGTCGTCCAAATATTTCCAACTCGTCAGTAAGGTCATATCGGCTCCCAATCTGTTCAAGGTACGCATAATTTAAGACCCGGTTGTTGAGGTTCGCCCAAGGGAACCGTCTCGACCGCAAACCTGCTTTGAGAAATCCGCAGTAGCGTTCCATGTAGAACGTCCATGTCGTCCAGGAAGGTCCGCAGAAACGTATGTCGGATACAACGTGGAGTAGGCCGTGAACAACAAGCGGGCATGCACGCAAGCGATCCTCCCTGTATTGATAATAGTATCTGAATTTTGTTGAGTTTGAATTATCCACAGCTCATGAAAGAAAGAAAATACCGTTCATATGTTTGAACCCATTGAATAATTTGCTCTTCTAGTGTGTCGAGCTCGGGGTACGTGATCGTGAATTTCAAGCATGCCTTGATGATTTCGGAGAGCTCGCAGGCATGCGTGTGATATTTCGGATGGGCAAAACGGCCTTTGAGAAGGGTAGGAGCCATATACACGAACCAGAAGCACAGGCTTCGGCCGTGAATTTACCAGGGCCCACAGCGAGAGACCGGGAGAAGGAGGAAGGGATATCCTTCATTGCGTCCGCAGTTTCCTTCCAGATTTCCTCCCACACCTCCTCCGATATCTCGTAGTCCTGTGATCCTGTATCAAGCCCTTTGAACTTGCCGCTCCAATGCGCGACAAGATTTGGAATGTTATTTTCGAAAAGAAGGTGCATGAAATCCCACGGGTAAGATCGAGCGAGATCCATAGAGCCGACCTTGCGAAGCGTCGGTAAACCTTTGATCCCGTGGTATTTAGCGAGCTTCTCGGCCGCGTTCGCCGTTCCAGCCTGGTCGATCTCCCGGATCACATCCAAGAAATGTTCATGTGTCCGCAGCGGCAGATTATGCGGATCCCAAGTAGCCGGCTGCTCGTGCTCGTCGCAAGGGAAGGAAAGGGGACATAGTAAACTTTCTCTCCTCCGGTGACATTCCGAACACCCTTGATTTGGCATGAACGGCATGGACTGAGACTATTATGTCCCTTGATGTTCATCATTTTTTCAATTGCGATGATATCGCCGTGTCCGAAGAGATTATAGGCATGTAGGGTGAAATCTTCACGGGTGAGTGCATTATATGTCCGTACTCCGTGTGCAAGCTCAACCATTTCGTCATCGAAGGGAATGAGGAAGCTGTGGAGGTCTTTTGG
This sequence comes from Mycena rosella, assembly GCA_029378255.1. Classification (NCBI taxonomy): domain Eukaryota; kingdom Fungi; phylum Basidiomycota; class Agaricomycetes; order Agaricales; family Mycenaceae; genus Mycena; species Mycena rosella. Next base: position 2,076 of record JARKIE010000660.1, on the reverse strand, counting down.
ACCGTTGGGACCCGAGATAACTCCACAACACATCAAGTCTTGAAGGTGCGTGCGGGTTTCGGGCGGAATGTTATCGATTTTGACAAGAATCGGGGTCGCGGAAGGTCCTTTTCGCCTTCGCTCGAAGAGAAGATAGGAATCTGTGCACGCGGATAGGGAGATGTCGTATTTTCCGGAAAAATAGCAATGAGGTAGTTCTTCACCATTCACAACGACCTTCTTCTTGCGCAAATCTCGATAGTGTTGGCCATCAAAAACATCGGAGATAGCGCCGGGGTTTCGTTGGTAGTTGTGACGATAGAGCAGCTGTTCCACCTTCTTGTGATTCATAAAAAAACCCTGCAGTCGCCGGATGATCGGCAGGTAGCAGAAAAGTCGCCGCGGTCTTCCATCGGCAGCATATTTCGACTCATTACAGAATCTGCAGGCCTCCAAGTCGGCGTGATCTCCTGTGTACGCCATGCAGGAGTTGGGGCAGCAGGGGATCCAAACAGGTTCGACATTAGAAAGGATGGCGACACGGTGAATCATGACCCAATGGGAGCTGATTTCAAGCTTGTGGCGGAAAGCATGGCGCATTTGCGCAAATGCGAGATGTGGCATCGTAGACATCATCTTCAGTTGGAACGCACGAATGTTATCCCGATCCTGGTCGGTTAAAATTTCATTTCCTGAATAAACACAAATGAGGATTAAATCCAAGTGGAGAAAGCACAGACCACGCACTGGTGTCAAACAGATCTGCTTCATCTGGGCCAAGCATTTCATCCAACTCGCGGAGCATCTGCTCACGGCTTGTAGCCTCCTGCCGCTCCTCTCCCTCGTCGAATTGCAGCCATTCATCATCTTCATCCAACTGAAATTCCGATTCTGCATCAGAAACAGAAACGTCCGAGCCCGAGTCCATGTCCGAATCCGAGCAATCATCATCAACGTCCATTGCGCGGCTGCTTCCCGTATCGTCGTCGAGGGGAGGATCAAAGGCATGTTGGGTGTCGCTGTGGTCATCCTCAGGTTGCTGGTCCACCTGGAGTTCCTCCTGTTCCGACTCGGATTCAGATTCACCAATTGTCGCAGGGTCGAGGACTTGGCGCTTGTGGCGGCGTCTGCTCCGTTCAGAGAGTAGTTTACCGCAGAAGGCAGTGCAGTGACATATTTTGCGCTTATTCCTCTGGGCATTCTTGCGTTTCTTGTCTTTTGTGCGTGCGGATGGCATGAGAAGAAGTCGATAATCACGAGACCAGGTCCGGCTCTCGGAATTTGTGAGCTGACAAAGCCCCGCTCACAAATTTCGAGCGCAGGATGCGCACGGACCTTCCTCGGATCGGACCGGGGAGGAGTTCAGAATCCGCTGCTTAGCTGGGCTTAGCCGCACAGAATGAATACAGCGGAAAGGCCGCAATAGTATATTCGTGCGCGGCTGCGGCCGATTAAACGCAGTATGAGAGCATCTCAGGAACGTAAAAGTACAATTATTTGATGAGCATCGGAGAGGGCGGCCAACAAGGAGGCCAGTACTCATGTAAAAGCAGGTCACAGAGACACAGGAGAGTTCCAGTTATGCAGTTAGATGGAGGGAAGATAGCCTGGTGCGGAGAATGTAAAAAGGCAAAGCCACAGAGCCACAGGAGATCGACAAAGAGTCAGTATGAAGATGTAGACAGTGTGAGGGTATGTTGCGGGAGATCCAGCAGAGCAGAGCAGAGCGTCGATTGCGCGTCGATGGCTGTCAAGGCGAAAGACGGAGATCCGCGAATCAGGGATGTTTGATGGGCAGCACAGCCGTGCCGCGAAGGCTTGGTGCCGCGAAAATGATGGCCGTACCTATCAGCAGTGGTTTGAGAAGAGACGGGGGCGGTTTATAGGGAAGAACTGAGAAGAAGTGATTTTGTTGAAAGTGCCCTGGCCTACCTTCCATAAAGTGGCTCTCGAAAAACACTTCCGGCGGACAGCCTCCGTGGAAGTGCCTAAATTCCACGATCAGTGATCGGACACTGACGTGAAGTGACTTTAGTTCCCACGGTGAGTGGCTGCGGCTGAGGGGAGTTTTTGGACATTGGGAGAAATGGTGAGTCT